>VZSV01000017.1:7051848-7065299 GCA_013398735.1 Nothocercus julius
AAAAAAAAAAACTTAAAAGGCCTAAAAATGGAGGTAAGGAGGAAAAAGGAAGGAAGATTTGTAGAAGGAGGATGTGATTCATGTACCAAAGGTATGTTTTAAGCTTTGATCAAACTGAGTTCAGTCCTACTTTCCCCCTGCTATTGCTTCTGTGCCTCCAAATCAATGAACTGAGCCAGCTGAAAATCAATAATGTGTTTTGTTTAGAAATACTCTTTAGGTATTGGATACTACACCAGTATAAGGTTATATGTAGTCCAATTTACCCTGCTAAGAAGCAAAGCAAGTCCAAAGAGAGCGTAACGCCCCCCGGAAGAGAAGGCCCTGGTCGCTCCATGAGAGCCCCCCTTCACCTCACTCTTCCCAGGGGATGGAAAGGGATGCCGGATCAGACCCAGCAAGGAACTGGGAGAGATTTACTTCCATGTCCACCTCGTATCTGGAAGAGTTAGAGAAAGAATGGAAATGGAAAGGTAAGCAAGACAAAGATCATAAAGAAAGATGTAACACTATAGTTGCAGTAATACAGGACGAGGGAAAAAAGAAGAAAAAAGAAAAGAGAGGATGAGAAGATGCTGATAAAATCTAAAGTGAAAGCTGCAGCTATCTGCAGCTTCTACAGTAATTTTTCAAAGCGGTAAAATCTTCAAAGATGCAAAACCACATTAATATCTGGAAAAAAGTATTTTGTGACAAAGCAACCTTTTAATTTATACTTGAAGTAATTACTGACCAGAGATTAAAAGAGAAAAACATATAATCTCACATCCCTAGATTTCTTCTTACTAACATGTATCATACTAAGAAATGAAGACTGGCTTTTGTGTGCTGCCACTATTGAGAATGAGCCTGCAGAAGATGGCAAAAAATTCTCTTCAGAATCACTACCTGTTTAGTAAATGTGGGACTGCCAGTACACCCACCCTACTGCTGTTTTTTTTTTTTTTTTAACTTGCTGCACTTAAACAAGTTTTACTTTATTTTTGCTAGACTAGGGACTGTGGCAGAAAAGGGAAAACTAGGGTAAGGGAGAATCTTCTGGAGAGAACTATTCTTGCTTAATTGCATAAAGCTTTACTGAAATGGGACAAACTATATGATTTTAAGAGATGCTTAAACAAACGGAAGTGCACCCTACTTTGTGATTCATGGCAATTTAAATAATTTCATACTGTTTTAAATGATAACTTTTGAAAAAGACAGGAGGACCTGCATAACTAAAGAGTTCAAAGTCATAGCAAGAATTGCATACTTGTGTGCACATTAACACATTTTTGCTGTTTTTTAATATGTTGTCTCATCTTTCCCTTGTGGGGTGAGAAAGAAAACAAATACACAAGGAACTCTACCTTACTTTCTCACATTTTCAAGACAAAATAAGCTGGTTTGGAAAGAGCAGCCTCAGCATCTGTGTATTTAAAACCAAGTACAATAATGCCTAAATTCTTATCTTGGTTATAAAACCCCCACAAGTAGCAAGACAAAAGCTGTGAACCTATGGATGACAAAAACATTCATTGTAAAGAAGAAATGAGGGGAAGAAGAAAACAGATATGGTAAAAAGCACAGAGAGCTAGCACGGAGTTGCTTGGGTAGATTTAGCAAGGCACTGAGGCAGGTATGTTTTGTCAGGGACATGACAGCACAAAGAAACTGGTATTTGTTATGAAAAAGTATGGTAAGAAAGTAAGTGGAAATTGGATTCAACAATACCTAGGTCGTCAGCAAGTTTAGAATTGATAGGAATATGCTTCATTAAATACACTGGAAGAGTCATTCTCTAGTTTCTAAGTGAAATGATTAACAAATTCTGATTCCTAATGTGGGAAGAATTATATTTAAAATACATCAGCTCATACACAATGAACAATCATTTCTGTATCAGTAAACTTTAATTCTCCTAGACCATGCCTCCCAAATTATTTTTAAGTCCAAATGATACAATATAAAATAATTTATAGTGAAGAAATTAAGAAGAAATTTAAGTTACAGAAACTACATATTTGTAGGCAAAAGAAGACATTCTTACAGATGACTGGTATGAGCACACTTATTTCACATTTTGGAGGAAGGAACCATGACAGAAAAGAAAGTCAGAAATCATTTCTGTTTCACTGACACAAGATTGCAAAAACAGTCATTAACACAAAGAGTAATCAGGAATGCAGATCCCAGATACTCCAGCTTTCTGGCACCAATTTTCCTCAGGGTATATGACACAATTCATAGCAGAAATAATCTAGCTTCTTTCTCAAGTGTTCTTTACAGACATAAAGAAATAAAACATTTCTCTTTCCTAATAGCTCAATTACTTTCTTGGTTCAAGCCCTTCAAGCTCAAATTTTTAATAAAACATTTACAGGAAAGCTGCTGCAAATAGTAACAATTGTGTTTGCAAATATATCAATTATTTTATTTTCTCTTTGATTATATAAAATGATAGTCCAGATTATTTCTACAGTTATGAACTAGCTCTTAAAATACCAACAGAACATGTCAAAGGCCAGAAACTAAAGATCAAATCTTCTGAGTATTATCACAATATACTTAATAGTTATGCAGTACCAGCTTGTAATCTTGCTGCAGGTGCTGATTACAGTCAGTGTTTTGTCTTTAACAAATTCAGTAAGGTCTGAGCAGCAATACATGTACGTGCAAAGCCCTGGACTGCATTTCAAGCCCCTCTTTTCATTAAAGTGCCCCACTGCCAATCTGTTCTGTCCTGCTGGGGCTATTAACTGTTGTGGCTTTTTTTTTTTTTTAAGACACCAGAGCTTTTTTTTTTTTTTTTTTTTTAAAGATGCTTGTTTCCCTGCATGACCACAAAGCACACACGATACAAGGGTTCACGGTAGTGTCTGTCCCTTCCATTTATCCTCTATAGCTGCATTTTATGCATTTTACAGGCTTTGAATGTGTCTCACAACATCTTTTTAGACAGGTATAGAAGGAAAAAAAAAGGATGTGGGTAGCGCTGACACATGTGAAATGCAATTTTTTGGCAGTTAACTTGGAATGTGATCAATTTGCTTTCCTGCTTTTTTATATTATATATGCAAAAAAATGAACTAGGCAAACTATCTGAGTTAATACAGTACAAACTCACGCATCAACATTCTTGCTTCAATTAAAGAAAAAAATTACTTCTGTGAAGTTTACACTAATGTGATATCCATTTACCTACACTGGTGATCAAGAGTCAACTAGGCAAGTTCCTGAATAACCTGATCTAATTACACTTGCTGTTGAGCAGGGTTAGACCAAATGACCTCCAGAGGCTCAAACCAAAATTACTCTGTGATTCTATGAGTATTCAGAAAGTAAAACAGAAGATTTTTCAACAGTTTTTCCATATCTGCTCATAACCACTTTAGTAACAGTAAGTGAAAAAGATTGTTGTTCCTTACCTGCTATATACTTTGGTTAGCAAGTTATTAATCTGTTTATCCATTTTGTATTTTGAATAATCTTCCAGACCATCCTTCACTGCAATAATTGTGAGAATCACTACCAGAGGTAGCATTGTAATTTCTTTCTGGAAGGCTTCCACCATAGGAACCCAGTTTAAAACCACTAAAAACAGGAAATATAAATTGGCAACTCTGAAACAGAGAACAAATGTAGGAGTTAGCTATTCTAGCAGAGAATCACCCTCAATCCCCCACTCAGTGCTATATAGAGACTTAAACTGACAGAATTCATCTCTTCCCCACTCTATTTACAATTTAGAAACAAACTATCTAAAGTTCTGATTTCAGTTTCTAGTGAAAATATATTTATCTGGATAGTTGTTGAACATGCATGATAAGAAGATGCAGAAACAGGTTTTCATGTGTTTCTAGCCCTCCCATCAGGTCTATATTTGTATCCCAGTGAGGCTTCGGTAAATTTTAACTCTCTCAAATTTCCAGGACTTTTAACCTGAATTTTATTAGCTCCTTGTAGAGTAAATTATTTTGAAGAGGAAGTCAACCTGCTACCTTCCTGTGTAACTTTCCAAGTCAGCAGTCCTCCAAGCAGAAGGAAGATGTGGCCATACCTTAGGAAGTGACAAAAGGGGAAGAATATATTTGAAGGAAATGAGCTGAAAATCCTACTGCAGATTGCTCTGTGGCAGTCCTTTAAGAAGGAATACTTCAGTAACTCCAATTGCTGAATGGAGAGCAGTGACAGAAGCTACGAATAATTAGCCCAAGATTAATACTCAAAAGAGCGAGTATTTGGCCAAATAACATATCTTTTCAGAAGTGATAGGCAGGTCAGGAAAGAATTAAAAAGAATATTCATCTGTATATTAACACACATACTTAAATAAAAGGATTCCAACTCAGGAAAATTCCACATACAAAATACAACAGCTCATTACCTGTGAAACTGTTCAAATAAATTCCGTGGTATAAAATTCAGTACAGTATACTTAGTTGTCCGTATTCTGTTGTTCATGTACAGCTTTGACACCTTTTCATACTCTTCCTTAAAATGTCCCAAACGAGGTATCACTGTCCTATGTTTGCCAATGTTTTTTGATGACTGAAAGTACTTGTTGCTTGAACCGGTGCTGTTGCTGCCATCTCTGCCTTCTGCAGATACCAGTCGCTGCCAACGGTATCGGGCCCAGCGGATGGGATCTGCCATGGTCCCTGAAAGATTCTGTGACTCAAGGAGTGTCCTCTATCTAAAAAAAAAAAGACAAAGTAAGGCAAGTTATGCAGTATTCTCTAACAGCTTTTTAATTAAAAAGTCAAAGTTACAGTTTGAAGAAGCCTAGGGAAAAGCAAGTTACATATTTTGATTTAAAAAAGAACAGTTAATAGCTTGTGTGAGCTTAGGAACTTCTGCTTCAGTGGTCTAGTGGTCTTTGCCAAAGTTGAATTTATCCGAACTGATTACTCTGTTTAAAATGCATAGTATTTTTGTCTGTATTTTATGAAAGGAAACAAATCTGACTCCAGTATTTTCTGCTACTGAATACAGACTTCTTAATTTTTTTCCAGTAAAGAGCGTTCACTTCGCAATTTACAACACCAGAGTATATTTACCAATATAGTTTAAATTTGTCCTGATTTCTGAAATTGTACGTACTAAAGCATGTATTGTAGCAGTACTTGCAGCTCGAGAAATCCAAATTAATTTATCAGGCAGGGTTGTATAATGATTGATAAAATAAATGACACCACGCAATTTTACTTAGAAAATTAAGTCTGGATACTGCAAGAGAATACACTTTTGCATACACTTTTACATTTTCCATGAGATGAGGCATTCTTCAATCTTTCCAAAACCGCTATTTAGGCAATAAACTATTTGATTCTTTATACAACTCCCAATAGCCAGTATACTGTATCAGGGTAATGCCTTACACAAATTTAAAAGGTCTTGTAGGTTCTCTAAAGTTTACAGAACTGACAATCCAATCCAGCAGTTAAGAACTGCTCTGGGACTGCTCTATTGCTTCTTGTACCTACCATAAGATTTGTTCACAAAAATGAATTCTGAAAAAAACTTACCTGAGTTTCTGGTTCCTTTTCTATCACTTTAGCTCTATTTCTACATCAGCTATACAATAACACATTGTGAAAACAGACTGCTCTCCACTTACTTATGCTATAGTACAGTGGAACAAGCTGCTAATTCTGCAGAGAGCATCACTCTGGCAGGAGTCCTTATCAATGACTGATGGTCCTTACTAAGCCTGTGAGGCAGCCACACAGCCAGAGGCGTCTGAGTGCAGCCTCACACAGGCAAGACATTGCAGATGAACAGCACTAAGCAGCTTTCGTGGTCCAAAAAATCCTCTTCCTACTGATTCAGGAGAGCCAGGAGAATTCTTGTCAGCTGAGGAAGGAGAGGGAAATTCCACTGCAATGTTTCTCCCCTAGTCTATTTTCTGTTTTCCTAAAGAAAGTTAATGTTCATAGGTATAGGTGATAACTCCATTTATGAGAAGATTCACTATAATCAGAAAAGCACTTTTAGGTACATGAGTCATTCTTTAACAGAAGCTCAAAATTACATACATTTTTTACAAGTAAGAGTTGATACACTTTTTGCAAGTACTACTTCCAAGCAGAGCTCATCTTATATTCATTCAAAACTATAGCTTGTCTAAGTCCAAAGTCATTTCATCACTGCACCTACTTCTGGCTGGGGATTACTTTCTTTCCAACTGGTATCTTACCAACTGCATATACTATAGAAAAAGATCAGCACAGTAAAATCCACATTTGGTAGACTCTATATTTAGTAGGCAAGCCTTCTGCCAATTTATACTGAATTCTCCCAATTCTGTAATTATTCGTAGATTAAATGTAAAGAGAATATCTGTATGGGAAGTCTTTGATTAAAATAAATCATTATGTATAACAAAAAATTATTTCAAGTCCTGTAATAACTTCCAAGTTATATACTTCCAAGATTAGATTTGGAGATTTGGATTTAGATACAATCATGTGTGTTTTCATAAGCCCAACAAAAGTAAGTATCTAATGCAGGTGATTTATAAGACCAGAGGAAGAAGCAAAAGTAAAGAAACTCACTCTCAAAGTAAACTGCCAGGACTAATGAGAATTCAAAGGGTTTATATGGGAATATACTTTGACTCAATGAAAATCATACAGGCAAAATACTCTATGCAACTAAAGCACCTTTAAGAAATCAAGAATAATGTTACCAGTAACATGCAAATAAAGATGAGAAAGGAGAATAGGGAAAAACAGAACAGAGAACCTGACAAATTCCAGAACCACCTAAAGTCGGGCAGCTAATTCTTCCTTGCTTTCACAATTTACCAGCCTTTGTAGCTCATCATACTTGCATACATACACAGTGATCTTTGCTTAAAGCAACAACAACTAAAGGGATAGTTTAAAGCAATAGCAGGTTAAGTCAGTATTTCTTACTGCTGGATCAGGAGCCATAGGTTTAAATTGCACATGCAGCGCTGCTGAAGAGCAGTTGCCCCTCACTGCACACGTGCGTCCCCACTCCTCACACAGCCCCAAAACCGCTGCCGCTCCCCTCCTCATCCTCCTCCAGGGAGGATGCTTCCCGAGACTGCTCCCCCACAAGAATCATCCGACTCGGCTGCACATAGTACCTACTTCAGCCAGGATCTCCAGCGTTTCACTGTAGTGTATTTTAAGGAAACCCCTAAGGTGATTACGTGCACAAAAGATAACTAAAACACCACCATTTCCTGGCCACACTGGAAATACTGTTAGGAGAAGTAAGTAACCCTCCACGGTTAAGAGGGAGAACAGGATAATAAATCTGGCAAAAAAAATAATAATAATCAAGATCTGCCACTCTTTCACAATACCCCCTGACTCGGCTGGGATTTGCCTGAACTGCTTTTACAAATGATTTTTCAAATTATTTGCACCTCCATTTTGAAGTACAACTTACAAGGCTCTGAACTTCAGAAATCCCTTTTGCATTTCTTTCTTTTGATTGTTGTCTTCTTCTTCCTCACTGAAGTGGGAACACAAAGTAAAAAGTGCCTTCTCCCTGGTTACTTAGATGGAGGTGAAAAAGAGATTCCTCAACTTCACGTTAGACATCGAGAAGGATGAGGTTGCTGAAGATCAAACAAAAGTAAAGTTTTAAAGAGTTTTTATTTTAAAACATTTTTTGCATCTCCTAAATTGTGATGTGATAAAATTTTAATTGCACACTATTGAGCTCTCCATCACAACTTGAATTCAAAGCAATAATGTAAAAATGTTTCTTTAAACGCTGGCAAAAGACCCACAAAAGGGCAGTTAGTTGCTGCTAAAGATATGTGAGAGAGAATGCTTCACTCTGAAACAGCATTAAAAAATGAAGTGTATGTTTAAAAAAATTTCATAGAAAAACTTGCATGTGCTTGAAAGAGGAAACCTAAATGATCAGATTATGAATTGAAGGAAATGACACAGCACCTGGGTTCTGCTCTCATTCCCACTATGCACTGCCCAACATTACTAACTACCTACTTTTTTAGAATTATTTGTTGTTTTTCTTACATGCCAAAAGGCAAAATTTTGTAGCAAGTGCACCAGTGTCACATGATTATGATAAAATGTGGAAGGACAAAAATTTGCTTCTCTTTTCCCACCATTTGCCTTCCTCTGTAAACTTTTCAACTTCCAGTTCCGTGAAGTTTCAGTTTCACATCTGCTTCCGAGCCTTTGCTCTGAGCTTTCCCGCAGGGAGCCTGCACGGAAACCAAGGATTCCTGAGTTCCAATTAAATCACTGCCTTTGGCAATTCACTGACCTCTCCTGTACCAGATTCTTTTCTGGAGACTACCTAGATAATTTAGTCAATATTTGCAGTGCTTTGGAACTGTACCTTACTATTAACGTTGTTGTTGTTTGCTTGCGTGTCATATGAAGTGCCCTGCCATTTACCCTGGCTTCTCTTGACCACTTCTTCCCTTCTCCTGCCAACATCGTTCTCCTGCTGTGATCTCCAAAGAATTAGCCCTCATTCTTCTTCCAGAAAATTATTTGGTAAATGCACCCAGTACATGACATTTTAACCATAATGTTTCCCCGACCTTTGGACAATGCACGTATAGGGTGCTTGTTTCTATCCTGCGCAGGCACAGGCTTTGGACATCATACAAGGGAGGCTGCTTGTGTCCTCTGGGGCTGTTTCCAGTTATCAATTCTTGGCAAACAGAAATGCAATAGATAAAATAGCATTATCTTTCGTGAGGTCTGAGGTTCTGGGGTGACCAAGGAGAACAAAAAATGCTAACCCAGAAGGAGCTGACACTACACAAAAAACTATGGACAAGCAGATTGGTATTTATTGATACAAAGCCCCGCTTAAACCTCTTACTTGGCCAGTGTTGCTGCACAGGTCCACGAGCAGTTGAATTATGATTATGGTATGCTGTCAAAACTGTGCAGGCTCCGTGTTAAAAACGCCTTCTAATTAGCTGTGAAAATGCAGAAGCTATTAGATAACTGACAAGCTTAAAGAACCCGCGGTCTAATGATTAATTTGCATTCTGGAAAGCAAAGAGTTCTCCTAAGGTTTGCTGCTTTCCCTGCAGCAGCACACGATGCCACAGGGCTGTAACAAGTCTTTGCAAGCTGACCTGCAATCTGCACAGAGCCACCTTAACTTGCCAGACGGATCTGAGTTAAAAGGCTTGTGCTGCCCATTTATGGGGCAAAGAGCCAACAACCTGCAGGAATCAAAATTTTAATTCTAAGAGGACTATGTGGTTACTTCCAAGTCAGATATTCACATGTCCATAAAGAGCATGCTGAATAGTCAGATTAAGAGCAGAAGGCAGATGTGACCAAGGAAAGTGCTAGGCTATAGCAATATCTTGCCACACAATCCTACCCACAAAGTCAGATTTAGCACAGGGGACACTGAAAGCCAGCAAGCCTTGAAACATCTTACTGTGACAAGTGACTTTTCTCGGTTGTGAGGAAGTTAAACTAATCATCAGGAGCTCCTCACAACTGAAACACAATCAGCAAGGGACATTAAAACGCAGGAAGAGCCAAGGCCCTGGCACAAGGTCAAGACAAGGTAACTGGATGACAAACTGTACGTGCAGTCATGCCAGCTAATGTGCTACTCTGTGGGAGCAGCACGTACAAGTATAAACAATCTCCTCCATACGGGTAAAGTTACTTAGAATGCTAATCAGATTCGGTACCTACGCAAACAGCTGAATCACATACTACTCAATTCTAGGTTTAAAATTCAGAGCTGAATCATGTATTGCAGCTGCAGGCAAACAGTTTCAAAATGAAGTTGAATGTCTACTGGAAAGCTATGGTTTGTGCAAAACTTTTACACCCTCTTCTCCCTCCTGCTTCATCAGCAGCTCTCTCCTCTATATCCTGTTCTCATCACTTCTCAAAACTGTAAAACAAAATCTTTCAGAAAAAGGTTTTGAAAAGAAAACTGCACTCTTTTATATCTGCCTTTTCTCACAAGTGTATCTTTAGCTGATTGTCATGCAGCATTTAATCACTGCATATATTGCCATGCGTGTAAAAAGCAAACTGTATGTTTCACAGTAAGACTTAAGGTGTGAGCTATGTTAGAAAAATCATACAGGTGTTGATACAAAGGGATTGAACTTTTGCATTCTGCATAGGCTCTGTACAGTGAGTATATCAGCAGCTTACTCTGCTTCCCATGCTACAGCAAGCAAATTGCAGGAAATGGAACTATACTGACAGCACTGCTGGTTTTTAAGTTCACTGATTTCTTTAAGGGGCCAAAACTCTGTTGTGCAGACAAGACCAAAAGTTACTCATCCAAATATACGCAGGAAGTGTCTGCTATAGCAAGAAACTATACTTGAGTTCACAAAATGCTAAGTTAGCTCTCTTACCAGCAACGTGAGCTAATCTTTTACCTTCTAAGACACCTCAGCAGCTCTTCAGGAGCTCTAGTCATTCTCAAGGCACCCGGAGAGGTTTTCAGCTCCAATGTTTGAGGGTTTTTTAAAAGGGTTTGGGGATGGGGGCTTATTCTTGTGGTTACAAAGTGCAGAACTTCAAATCTGGAAAATCCTCTGCAGCACACTTTCAATGAATATTAGCTTTGATTATATTTATTAAAGACCTTCTGGTTTTAAACAGATTTTTTAGTCAAGAGTGAAAGTCAGAGGTGTCAATGACACAGTTGTGGGCTTAATGCAAGCTAGTTAAATCTAGATACTAACAGCAGTGAAGCCACAAGAGTACTGATAGCCGTGAAGAACTCCAAGCACTTAAGCAGACTTCATAGTTCATGTCAAGGCCTGTAACAGTGCAGCTTCCTTGCTTTTTGCCCAACTACATCAAACCTACCTCAAGCCTACTGCAACCAAATGTACCAAAAGCATCTCTCAAATAGGAGCGCCTTACATACAGCATTTCTTCTATTAAGAAGATGAAATAACAGCTCCAAGAGCTGTAATGTGTTCAAAGGGATGCCAATGCTACAGCTGACAGCACCTTAACTGGCAGTGCTAACTACTCCCCTGCAGTTCAGTTTCGAGGCATGTCTGTTGTGTTGATTTAGTGTATTTGTGCTCTATGTCCACTAACTGCTGTGCATAAGGACAGCTCCTACTTTCTATTAATAAAGCATCTTCCTTGTACACTGTCTAGCTGCAAATGACAGTGTTGTTTAAAAAAACCCTTGCTGTGCATCAGGTTTGGCTATTGGCAGCATGCTGCTTCCTTGACATTTTAAGATTGAGGTCTGCAATGGTAAGACCCTTCTGAAAGGCAGTTCTAAGGGTCAGAGTCAACTAAGGGGCTCTCTGTTTTAGACTCATGAAATCCTTTGTGTCAGTTCTATTCATTTTGGTATCACTGTTTCCCTACTTGCCTTACTTGTCTTTCTGTCCTTTCACTTTCTTTTTACTTCTCCTTTATCAGTAGCTTGTTATATTTAGTTCTAAAATTAGCCTCAGATCATGCAGATTTCACTCAATATTATATGGTACTACTTTCAACCATTATATGTCCAAGATGGGAGTTATATATTTACTTTGAACACGCAAATATACTTTTATTTTGTTAATGTGACAGCAAGAAGTTAATCCAGTTTTACATACACATTAAGCAGCCTATCAGCATATATTGATGGTTCTTGGGTTTATATGAGCTAGATGGGGCTTTTCACAGGCAAAGCAGAACCCACAACCAGGAGCAATAGAGGTGGTCATCAGCCAAACCACCGTTCAACAGAGATCACGGCAGCAAGGAACATAATTTTCCAACATTGCTGTGGATTTCTGACAATCCTGGCTCTTCTGTTGCATCAGGAATACAATCAGACATTTGTCATGGAACAATAACACTTGTCAGCTGCTCGAGGATATTTTTAACAGGAATAACCTGTGAATCCACTTTAACCACTACAAAGCTACTGCAACACTGTAAAACATGCCTCTTGAGAGGCTAATTTCCTACAGCAACTACGGCTGTACAGCTCAACTACAAATGTGTAGCTTTAGAAGTCTTATCATTACAAATGAAACCAAAAGACAGAGGAGCCTAAAGCAGAATGCAGAGGTTACGAATGCCCAAGCTGTGATGCCCACAACTTCAACAACATGACCGAATGTTTCTAACAGCTGATACTAAAATGAGTAGGTCCTGCTCTCAGCAATCCTGAACTTGCACTAAAGCCATTTTAAAATTTCCTCATCTGGAAGACCTTTTGCTAACCCAACAACAACAGAATTACTATGTGTATACCTGATGCAGCCTACAGCCGTAAAAGTACTCAAGATGGTACAGTGAGGTGGGACAGGAAGGTCAGATTTGACAGTGTTTTTTGAGTAGGTGCTGATTTTGGCCTAACTTTAACTGGGAGAAGAGACTGGCTGTGGACCTAACCTTTGAAATCCAAAGCATCCACAGTAGCAGGCATTAACAGAGCGTGATCTTTATCTGCATTTCCCGGCTTTTGCTCCTGTAAAAAGTATCTATCCACAGGCTCACTGTAAAGATTCAGTCAAAAACAACGTCTTGGCACCAGTTTTGGAGGGCACTCCAAAGAGAAATAAAATCTTCTCTTTCTTCATATACCTTATGATGAGGAACTCACTTTGAGCCTCTCTGCTGCAACCTGTCCTCTATGAAAACACAGAAAATGACACTGTCACCTCATAGTGATCATGTAAGGATAAATATATTTTTAAATGAGAGGCTTCTTAATACTGCTGAGTTGCAAGTATCTTTTAAGTATTATTTTAGCATGAAAACAGTAGTAGCAGTAATATGAATGTACTTACACTCTCCTTCAGTAGCTGCTCTTTGCACAAAGCAGGCACTTCCCTCTCGGGACTCCGGTTTTCCCTTCACACCCTTGTGAACATCCTCTCACTCCCAAGCCCGGCAATTGCTCCGGGGGCCTAATCTTGCCAATGCTGCACCCCACTGCACCGTCCCCGAGCCCGCGGGACTTCGGGGTGAACTTACGCACACCTCGCTCCACCTCCTCACACAAACACGTGCTTCCTGTACACTGCACAAGGGCTGACACCCTTCCCCTCCGCCGCTGCCACGAGATGTTAAAATGTCCCACGCAAAAGGGGTGATTTAGCCGTAACCTTTGTTTGTACCTTTTCTTTTTTGATGTTGTTCCAGGGAGCTTCCACGGAAGCCCCAGATGAGCTTAACACAAGCAGGGAGGGCACAGGGATGTCCCGAGGCACGTTTAAACCACAGCGCGGCACCCAGCGCTGTTCCCCACCGGGGCTTGCGCAGCCCTCGGTGCCCACGGTGACACCGAGCGGGAGCTGCGACGGGGCCCAAGGAGGGGCGACCTGCGGCACGAGGCCTTGACGCACCGGGCCCTGCGCTCCCGAGATGCCCTCCAGGGCCAGGCAGCGGCGACACCCTACACACCATTCCCACCCGCGGGCAAACCGGGGCAAACCCTACGTGCCGCCGGGCTGGGTGCCCTCGTTCCGAACGAGCAGCGCGCTCGCA
>VZSV01000017.1:7065789-7092678 GCA_013398735.1 Nothocercus julius
CCCGGCGCGGGTGCGGCGTGGAGCAGGGTTTCCAACGGGGAAGGGGAAAGGCAGCCCGCCCGCATGGCTGCCCGTCCGGGGCGCTGGAGTTATTTAGGGGCGGCGGAGCCCGAAGCCCCCGAGGGCTGCAGGGAAGCGATGCTCTCGCTCGCTTGCCGGGGCTGCTGGCGCTGGAGGCGGCTCGGTGCCTTCACCAGAACATCAGGGCTTGCAGGCTCCGTGCCAGCCGAGCGGAGCAGGCGCGGCCTCTCGTTTTGAGAGGAGCAAGCCTCTGGCTGTTGGGAAGCCCTAGTTATCTTACACAAATCTCTGGCTTGTCCCTGGCACCAGAAGCCAGTGTGTTCATCCTCATCAGGAATTCCTGAAGCCCAACCACATCCTTCCTGCTCTCATCCCCATGGGCTGCGCTTGGATGCTGCCCCATTACAAGGCCTTTCACACAAAAAGTGAGGGCATTCTTGCTCTGAGAGCATCTCCCTCTGAAAAAAAAAAAGGAAACAGAGCTAGTTGCAAACCCTTTTGTCTATATGGAAATGGAGAGGGGTTTCCAGCACTTCTCTGATACCAGCATGAATTCCTAGAAGAGGCCAAGGAGGGCTTTGCTGGGCAATGGTTGCTTGTTGTGTTCTCCCTGCTGTGGGTGTGGGTGTGATTTTCCTGTGTGCTTTTGCATTTTCGGATATTCTGGCTCCCCAGCCACGGGCACCTGGGGTCTGAGAGGTAGGCCTGGCAGGTTGGTGAGAAGCTTTGTTGGTCTTCCACCTACCTGACCTAGCCTTTACACGTGCATGTCTTCATTTTCATCCTGCAGGTGTTACACAGTGGTACAAACGGTGTTGGTCCCACAGCACGAAAGCCACCATCTAGCATCCCTAAACACCATTTGAACTGCCTTCTCCCTGGTGTCATATGGAGGACTATGTGCAAAGATAGATGGGGACACCAGAGATAGCTCGTAGGTTCAGAAATCGTCTTAATAAGTCTTCTATGTTGAGGGAATATCATTTACTGTCATCCACACTGATGCATCTCCTATTTCCAGTGCAGTCTGCAGGTGTCTCTTGCATTGATTCCTGAACTACCACATGAAGAGAGCAAACCACGGGTGCATGTAAGAGCTCTTGATGCCTCCAGCACAGCTGGGGAGCTCATTGGTCCTCTGTGGTTTTCAGAAGCTCTGTCTGTTCTTGGTTGCAATAACTCTGCAGGCACAAGCATGGAGACCTCACCCACCTGTGGTCATATTGGCACTGGCTGGGACACAAAAGAGATGAACAGACATCATGGGAACTGTGTCAACTAAATGTGTTGGGAGATTGATAAAACCTCCCCATGAAGACCTGGAAGGAAGAAGGGAGTTTGTAACAGTATGCCATCAAGCATTTCCTGGAGTAGGTCAAGTTAATGAAATGCTAAGAACCTGAGTATGATTCTCCAGACAATCTAGTGCCAAGGCCATGCAAATAGTAGTGCCAGTGGGGATTTGGTTTTAGAAATATAAATGATTGTCATTACTGAAGTAATGACACTCATTGGAAACTCATTGGACTGGCTTAGCAAGTACAAGGTGCATAAATATCAGGACAGTGGATATATCTGAGAGATCTGTCTGTATTTATAGGCATGTAGTGATATACGCTCTGCTTTAAATGTCTTTGAAGTCACTGTGGTGTACTCATCAGAAATGGCAGGCAGAAGAGGACTTCATTATTATGCAGTGATTTGATCAACATTTTTTTTGTCCTTCGCTCCACAGTAAACCCAAATAATTAAACCTGAGTGGAGACCACACTGTAAAACTTACATTTTAAATTCTTTTGAATTATTTCTTCTATAAATGTTTTACAAGATCATTGGCTAAGTGCTGAAGTATTCAGAGTCCTAATTAATGGTGTATGTGAAACTGTGTTTTGCCAGTGCAAGATAAAGCCACCCATTGTGCATATGCACTAAGATGTCTTACAATAGACCATGAGATGCGTTTTCCCACAGGAGCCCAGTCTGACTCAGTGTGGAATAATGGATGCACAGTAAATATGGCAGCTATTCCATATTGGTATTTATCTGTCCTATTCTGTGTGTAGCTATAAGCTTTCTTTACTGTACTCCATTTAAATCTGTAGGGGTTTATTGATTTCCTTATGGGAAAATTGCATTCATCACTAGAATGACCATTTTACAAATGCTCATGAATTTTTCCTGGCAGCACCCTGGCAGACCAGAAGGCATTATTACTTCCATTTACAAATTAGAAAATAAAGCAAGGAAGAATAAACACCATAATGTGAAATAGTGTTTGCTAGTGATTCAGAAACTGTACACAGAGTTCAAATGATCCAACATTTCTTCAAAGGAATATCATTTTTACAATACTAGATATATTCTGGGCATAATACGTACACTTCGCAAATGTTGAGTGAGGTAGGGTAAGTATGTAAATATTATTGTGGGAACTTTCCTGAAAGACTGGATGGGCATAGATTATTGAGTCTAGACTCTTGTTGCCAGCATGCCATGTAATCTTATTCATAAAATGATTCAGCTTTATCTCGAAAGCTGTTGTACTTACATCATGCTATTAGAAAGCTGTTGCAGAATATGGTTGCTGTGAGGGTTAAGAATTGTTTTCTAGCTTCCAAACAAAACCTCATACCCATTTTCTCTTACACAAGCAGTGACCACTGGTTTAATGGTTTAAATAATTCTTTTCCTTCCTGGAGTTTATCCTTCCACCTTTGTTTTGCTAAAGTAAACAAGATAAGAACAAATTATGCCAAACTGAGTGAAGGCTAAGTGAATTCTGAATGTGGTGTCCACCTGAAGTTGTCATGCAGTTTAACACATCCATTCCATTCCAAATTAATGATAGATTAATTGCCATGACTTAGCTTGTACAGACAAGTTTTGAACTGGCTGCTGTTCTCACTTGACTTGTCCTCACACTTTGCCTGTGGTTTATTCCGTTATGTTTAGCAAGTTGCAGAACTCCAGGAATCAGACAGCTTGAGTTATATCCCTGTTCTGGAGCATATCCCACTGCAGCATGTACTGAGATAGTGCTTAGTGTGCTTTGGCCGTCATGTATATCCCGAAATTCCGTCCTGAAAAGTAACTGAAGTGATGAAGCATGTAGAGTAGGAAAGTAGTGTTGATTGAGTGGAATAAACAGAGGTGGCATTGGTGCACTTGGATAAAGTGCTGTATCCCTTTATTTTGTATTTACTGAGGTGTGGCAATTTCCCATGGCTAATCTTCAGCCTTATCTTATCTACAGCTGTAAGCTTGTTATTAGCTTGTTTACACTGCTGTGGTTTTATTGTGCACTGGAACACATTTGATACGCAAACTGGTAGTACTTCCGCGCCTTCCTTTTCATTGTATTCAAATGCTGTGCACTCCTGTAACTTAGTTGACACGCTGATTTTATCTGGGCCATAGAATAACTTTAATTCTCAATCTTTTTATTTTTTTCCTCTCTCAAACCACTCTGCAGGCTAATAAAAAGAGCTGAGTTAGTCATATCAAATACGCTATTTGTTAATGCTGCTGTCTCTGTCCTGATTGTGAAAAGTTCTTGTGTGGGTTATAATTTTTATGAAGCTTTATTATACATATATATATTTACAGTTTTTTGTAACTATAATCTTTCTAATATTTCTGCTGAGCAAATGACTCAGACTTGCCAAACAAAATTTGTTTTTCCCTGACTATTTTTACATAGTTACTTACATCGCAGCTCTTACATCTATCTTTTGGATAAATAAAAATAACCTAGAATTGAGCAGATGGAAATACAGATGCCACTGGGGCTTTGATTCCTTCACCACAGTAAAATCCAAGGTTGTTTTTTTTTCACAAGATGGTTCATCTAATTTTAGAAGGGCTAGTATCAGATCAAAAGTGTTATTGCCACAGGACACCACAGTGATACAAAATTATTCTGGTGGTTCGTGTGTGCTTAAACATATTTGAAGAGGAAAGGGGAAACTTTTTCCCAGCAGACTGTGTATCTGATCATCTCCCCTTCGGTATGGGCTAGCAGCTGGGCATTGTACTCTCATGCTGAGAAAAAGGGGAATTGCAGTAATGTAATTCAAAGCACAATCTGTCATGGGACTCTGGGTCATGCAGGTCATCATAAAAAGTACAGCACCAGTGCTCTGGCTAGCATAGTGTGAAAATTTGATTGCTATAAGAAAGTTGTCTTTTGACAAATTTTTAGGACTCTTTGCCAAAAGCTACTTCTGTAGTTCATGCTATTGAGCTAGACCTGTGAGAGGATGTCATGCACTTTCATTTTTTTTTTAATGCAGTTTATTGATTTGTCCTCTTTTCCACTGAAATGTATTTCTTTGTATTATTCATGAGCATTACATGTGCTTTGCTTTAAGTCATATTGCCATGTGTTTCTTTAAAAAAAAAAATTACCATTCTGGACAAATATCTGGGCTACAGACAGGTCCTACTTTTCCCCAACCACAGAAGAACTGCTGCTTCTTATCAGATATTAATTAACGTTAATAAATATGATAATGTAAAACCATAACCTTTATGGATTCCTACGACACCCGTCGGAGCAGTCAGCTGTTACTATCTTAGTTTTGCATGTGACAAAACTCAGATGTATGAAGATGAAGCGAGTTGTCTGTAGCTAGAAAATAGGATAGTGACAGAGCTAATTTTTTTTCTTTATTTTAGTTCTATGCTAAGTATGTTAGTTACACAGCCTGTCTTAGAACAAAATAGAAAGGGAACAGATGTTGTATATCCCTCAAGAAAATGTCTATGTGTAAAGAGTGCTAAGTGATTCCACTTTCTGGAGGTTGAGTACAAGCGCAGGTACCTGGGATTTGTGTTCAGTAGGAGTCGGGGAATTTCTTGGGTGACATTTTTTCAATCATTATTTCTCATGAAAGAAGAAAGAGCAAAAGTAGGAGTCAGGCTTGGAAATGTGGCCCCTCAGGTGTTATTTGGATACTCCAAAGAATTCTCCAGCCAGCACAGTGTGCTGCCAAGCTGGACCAAGCCTGAGGATGCCTTAAGCCTGGAGGTCATTTGCTTTGGGAGCAGGTTGGCTCTGTTTACACTGGACGGGATTTACTGATGAATGAGCCCTGTGATGTCCTGCTGGCAAAAGAACGCTCAGGATGGACGGAGCTGCGTCTACAAACTCTGCTTTTACTTAGCCTGGTAAAATTAACTTACCTTTCATTAACTTAAAATATTATGTGATTAAAAGTAGAGCATATAGTAGCTATTGTAGTTGCTCTCAAATCTGAGGTATATAATAAATATGTATGGATGGATGAGGTGAGATTAACCTAGTGCCATGTTTACTATTTTATAATACTTTCTCTCTGCTGCTATTATGACATGTTGGTGCAACTTGTTACGCAGCATATTCCAGTGTCCACTAATTGCTGTTTACTAATAACGCTAAGAGTCATCATAATCTACCTGCAGGGCATTTTCTTTTATCTTATGTCCAAGGAAACCATTTTGAAAAGCACCAGCACATTAGTAACATACATTACTAACATTAAAACCTTGGGGTAAGGCATCTGGGATGGTATTCTTCTCTATATAGAGTAGATACAGGGGTGTGCTACAGGTGTTATGTGCTAAAATGTTACAAGTAACATTTATTAAAGAAGCCGAGGAAATGCTGATGTGACTATCATCTCAGGAGTGTAAGTCATCCCTGGAGTATATTTAAGTATGACTGACTACTAAATATAATGAGCCTGCAGAGATTTCAGCTGTTGAAAAATAAAGATAACACTGTAAATGACAGATTGTGGAGAGCAAATAGCTAATAAAGGATGTTCTGCATGTCAGTGTCCTGCTGTTTATCCAGCTTCACTTGCTATGAACTTGACTTTTTGGTATGATTGTAAGAATTGAATAAAGTCACATTAGTTTCAATGTTCTTTGGTGGCAGCACCTCACTAGTATACAAGAGCATGTTTATATATATATTCTACCAAAGCTTTCTAGACTCTTGCCTTAATAATCCAAGTGGTTCACTCATTGCTATTCATGTGTTAAACTGCAGTTTCAGGACCAATTTCAGCAGACCAAAGTGTGGGCTCCCAGAAGGGGCAGTTTTGTCTTCTCCCCGCATCCTGGACACGAGTTCCTGCTAATCCTCTTGTGTCATAAGTGGTGCTCTGATCCAATCTGGCTGAAATCTAACCTGGAAAAAATAAATCAATGCAAAAATAACCATGATTTTTCAGCCTGATGCTGACACAAGGGAAGGGGAATGGAAGCAATTATGGTTATTTGATGACTTACAGGCGGCGGGGTGGGTTATTGCTGCTGTGGTACAGAAGCATGAGAAGTTAGATCTGAAAAATAGAAGTACAAACAAACGCTGAACTAACAAAGGCCATTTTTGTACTATTTTGTAATTGTAGATGGGCTCAGAAAAAATAGCATGCGCTAACCCAGTCTGGATTTTTCTTGCTTTTCTTTCTACTTTGCTCCTTATAGTTCAATCTACAATGTTACTCTAAAGTTACATACAGTTATGAGAAGTGAGATTTTATTCTTCAGACCTGAAAGAAATAAGCTGCTGTGAAATGTTTTTACCGAGAATTTGTCAGACAAAATGCAAGTTTTTTTCTTTCCCTTTCATGTGCCATGTCTTTGCTCCACTGCATTTGTCACTTTTTTGATCCTGTTCAGCTTAACGGGACATTTACAACCAGTCTCCTTATTCATCCTATCTTCCTTCTCTCAATCTGGATTTCTTTCCTATTTTTCTTGTCTCAGAGTCTGTTACATCAAGGGCGGAAGCTCCCCCTGCTGTCGCTTAATGCAGCAATGCTAGACACTCCATAGGTTTCCAGCTAACCTATTCCAATAAGCTGCAAATTGCAGGGAAACGGAGGAAATTATTATTGAAAATGATTTAAAATACAGTTTAATACATTTTTTTTCAGTTTCAGTTTTTCCTGAGTTTAGCAGCAGCACCAATACGTTTTTCACAGGATTTTTTTTTTCCCCAGAAGCCTTTATTAAAAATGCAACCAAATAGGATTAGCAAACCCAGGCAAAAAGTGGATGCATTAACAAGTTTACAGCCCCTATCAATCAGATGAGCAGGTAGACGTCACAGGTTAGCAGGCAAAACTGCAAAACCAGGTGCAAAACCAGATAAAAACACCCCAAGAGCACCACAGAAGCCTGCGGGACCGTCCCCGGGGCTCGAACCGGCGACCTTGGGCGCTCCTCCCTCGCGCATGCGCGTTGCTGCCGGCGAGGTCACGCGCGCAGCGCAGCGCGGAGAGGCGGGCAGGGTAGCGGCGGCGCCATGGCCGCGCTGCGGCTGCTGGAGAAGCTGCCGCCGGGCCAGGCCTCGGAGGTGGGAGCCGCGGCGGGACCCGGGCCCGGACACCGCGCCCGGGGCGGGAGGGCGGCCGAAACTTCCTCTGTCTTGGGCTTTGCTGTGCCCGAGCCCCAGGATAATTAATTAATTAATTAGTGAGTTTTCTGTTTCTTCCCTGCAGTTCCTTCACAAGGTAATCGATGGTGTGTGCGGGCGCGCGTACCCGCGCTACCAGGACTACGGCACCGTTTGGAGCCTGGCGGAGTGGATGGAGGTTCTGGAAGAAACGATGGTGTATTTCAAAAACGCGGTTGGCAAAAACGTATCCGAGGAAGAGGTAATGGCTCCTCACCGGCTGGAGGAAGCAAGTAGCCGTTAGAGAGGGGGAACTTATTTATTTATTTATTTTCATAAATGTAATGCTCTTTTTGAAAGAGAAAGTGAAGTTCGGTTTCTTTTAAACTACCGCCCTGAATAGTACTGATTTGTTAAAGTGCTGCTTTGGTTATTTAAATTGGTATCTTATGTGCCATGCAGAATTAAGTCTGTGTCCTTAGCAATGAAAACAATTTATGCTCTTGTTTGGTTTAGTTTGCTTATTACTGCTGTGTTGAAGGTTCTTTAAAAAGTGTCTGTATGTAAGTACATAAACACCTAGTGGAAATAAACCATGCAGGATAGGGATTGTAATTTAGGGCACGTTAATATGTCTGAATTTCTCAGAATTTGTGGCCTTATCAGGAATCTTAATTCTCTTTTCCTGCCCCTTGTTAGTATCTTGAGCACTCCTAGTAGGTAGGGCATAGAAGGAGGCATAAATAGGAGCTTCGTTAGTGAGTCTGCACCTAGCCCCAAAGTTCCCCCACCCCACCCTGTTCTCCCTGTATTATTGATATGAAGGATACTGAGCGTGACTACTGGCCACTGACAACAGGGTAGGTTAGCTGAGGTTACAAAGTCCAGTGTTAACAGCAATCCAGGTAGAAGCTTGGATACCTATGGAGCTGTTAATGTGTGGTATGTCTTATTTGTTTGCTTCATTATTAGAGCAGTCTTAATCTATTTTAATATTTACAGGCAGCTGAACGGTTGAATGAGTTAAATTCAAACTGTCAAGAAGCAATCACAAAGTGCCTGAAAGGCAGAAAGGAAGAAATCAGGAATGCATTAGTAGAAAGAGTAAATGCAATCTCCTCTGCCCAGCTGCAGGATTTTGACTGGCAGTTAAAGGTGAGACTCTTTAATGCTGTTTGGATATATCTAAAGAAGAAGTATTCCGCAATATGGCAGTAACTAATGTTACAGACTGTTTGGTAGGACAGTTCAGTTTTCCTTGGAACTATTTTATTAAAGCTGGGTGGTTCTTTGGGCTTACAAAGGCATTGCTGCTTTAAGTTAAGCTCTGAGCTACCTTAGACTTAGAAGGTAAACTAGGTAAGTATTGTTATTTTGTCTGTACGTGAAAGCTGTTAAATAATTTTCTGTCTGAACAAGAGTAATTTGTGCAGCAAACTGCTCTGGAAACCAAAGAGCAGTGCTCGAATAGTCAAGATTTTGTAAGAGCTGATGCCTTGGCAATGTCTTGTGCTCCAGATGAGCAGTTGCTAAGCTGAACAGTTTCTAAGTCTTGGTCTGTCTTGCTAACAGTGTCTGTTGCTGACAAGAAGATAAACCAGGCTTCTGATAACTCTCATTATTCACTTGTGCTTTCTCTTAACCTTCAAATCTTTGAAGGATTTTTTTTTTTTTTTTAGATTCCTTTTTCACGATTAAAAACTTGTGGTAGATATCTTAAACTATTGCCTGCATTTTGTTTAAACCACTCTGTCTTTGTCTGGGCTAGTTGTAGTGCCCCTGTTCACTTACTTTCCCTCACTGTACTGCACTCTGCTCTGTAAATAAGATAGCTGGATACAGAACCTGAGCCACACTGTCATCAGCAGATACTCTACTGCATTTTAAAGTCTAACTATGTTAGAGTAGACTTAACAGTAAACAAACAAAAAAAAAACCCAAAACACAATTTTGTATAGTCTTCATCAGTATTTGTCAAATCATTTGTCTGACATAAGCTGTAGATTTGAAAACTGCGTGTAAAGTCTTTTTTTTTTTTTTTTTTTTCCTACCCCCTGCTCACTTCTTAGGCTTCTGAAAGCCTTCTTAGCTGTTGATTAGCAGAGTTGTTTGAGTAAGGTTACTTACAAATTTAAAGAACCATGCTTAAATATTTAATTTCTTGTGGTTTTCAACACACAAATTAGAAGTCCTGTAATTTTAACAAATTCTTCTGACCTTTTTCTGTGCAAAGGGTTGTTGGTATATTGTTGTCTTTTGTTTTTGTTTTGTTTTTACAGCTGGAGTTGACCAAGAAGCTAGTGTTTTTTCATGTTGATATTTGTCCTGGTAATGTCTTTCTACAGACAATACAGATATGATATTAAGTAACTGTATGGCTTACCTTGACTTTTTGTTTGTTTCATCACTTTACACAGCTTGCTCTCTCCAGTGACAAAATCTCCATGCTGCAAATGCCACTTCTCAATCTTGATTTGGATGTGAGAGAAAATGGTGAAATTAAGCCAATCTCTATAGAAATGAACAAGGAGGAGTTACAGAACCTAATAAATGCATTGGAAGCTGCTAATAAGGTAGTTTTTTTGTTGTTGTTTTTTTTTTTTTTTAGCATAAGTATCCTTTCTTACTGAAATCTCACTTGTTAGCAAAGCTTCAGCTCAAACTCCACAATACTTTCTGTTTGTTTTTTGAAATGTGGTTAGAGTCTTGATAAGCACAGTACTCTTTTCAGAGCATCAATAAAGGTCTTATAAAGAGTAAGAAGAAAAGGAAATTAAATGACAAAGTGTCAGATGAGGGTGGTTTTTATGACTGATTAGAGTGAGAACTCTGCTATTCCCCAGCTTCCCAAAACCTCAGTGGCTGGGAATGCATCTACCAGAGCTGCTTGATTCAAATTAAATAATTTCCATGGCACAGTAAATCAGAAAGGAAATTACAAAGATGCCAATATATACATAATGCAAGAATAAAAATTCAAGTGTGACCTCTTTGGGATATTTCAAGATTTCTGATAGAGAAGACTGAAGAGGATTTAAAGAATATTAGGGGAAGTGTCATCTGGCTTGCATCTTGGTGACAACCATGGGTCCTGGAAACCATCCTTGTTCAGTTACATCCCAGTACTCATTCTGGCCCTGTAAAAAAGGACAGTGGGACTCTTTTAATCTAAAAATATACTTCAAATATTTATCAAGTCAGTTGTGTGGGAGACAGGTCGCCAGCATTTTGTAGGATGCATGTGGAAGTGGTGCACTGTTGTGTTCAGAGCTGTTTGGAAGTGTCACATTGCTTCTTCATGCTCAGTGTGCAGAGATTTTTCTTAAAAGGTTTATATAATGTGTTGTCTATGTCGAGTGCTATAGCTGGGATTTCTAGATGAATGTTTCTAAAGTCTTTGGCATATGACAACTGAAACATTGATTGTAGTTCTTGGAGCAGAATACTAAGATACAATAGTGCTGTTAATCGTGGAGTCTGATGTAGTTCAACATATTACATCCACCTCTTGCCCCAGTGAGGCTGGCGCGAGACTTCTGGGCAGCTACATGGGTTCCAGCGAGATAAATGTATTAGTGGAGACACAGATGCAGCTTTCTTAAGCTGTTGACAAGCACAGTCTCCCTGCTACCACCCAGCCTGTCCCCCAAACCCAGTACAAGGAGCACCTTGAATTCTGTGCTCTGCAGACAAGGATTTCTTACAGGACAGACTTCAGCAGTTTCCAGCTGCTTTGTGTTCTGCTTGAAGGTCTGCTACAGGAAACTGTCATCCCATACTTAGGCTCCTGTGTTGAGGGGGGTGAGGTATGTACTTTATAAATGGAGTTTTCTGTTCTGCTTTGTGAAGTGAATTCAATGGACCTGGAGTGACCGTTCTGTTTTTTACAATCACAAGGAGCTGGAGAGTAGTCTGTGTGCAGAAGTACCAAAGGAAATTGTTAGAAGTAGTAGCAGCTGCGAAGTGCATTTTCCAGAGGAAAGATGTATATATACAGTTCCATGTTATAGTCTTAACTGTAACAGCTGTATTTCTGAAACTATTTTAGGTCATTCCTTTTTTCATTCTTTTTGAAGGTTGTCTTGCAACTGAAGTGAGGATATTCAGCCAACTGACAGTATATGCTGGTGCTGGCTTCACGAGTGACCTGGAAAAATAATAGAAACACTTTCTACAAAGCTTCTACAAACTATTGATGCAATAAAATACTAAACTGAGCAAGCAGGTAGTATTGACTTGTGACCAAATAAACTGTTACTCATTTGAAAAAAGAAACATCTTAGATCTGCTAGACTCAAATTATCTAAATTCAATATACAGTTGCTATCAGTACTGAAATTATATATAACTAGAATGATGTAGCTATTGTTATGTACACTTGCATATACGATTTTTGTTAAATTTCAGGGGCAATTGCACACCTTCCTAGAAGACTAAAGGCACCTCACTTATGTAAAACATTATCATTGCACCTTTTGAAAGGCTAATGAAGAACATGACAGCAAAACTATGGCATTAATGTGTATATATGTACTTGTAAATAATAAACTTCTATGTGTCTGAATAACTGCAGTAATTTAATAATTATTAACCCCAGAGCTTTGTTAAATACTGAAGTTGCCTCTTGAAAAAACAAGCAAACACAAACAAACAAACAAAAAAAACAGTGTAAAAGGTGAGTAGGGGTTAACTCAAAGGAGTTTCCAAAGGAGCCCATGTAGTCTGTCAGGAGGATATTCCCAGTCTGTGCAGCAAGGCACGTATCTGGTAGCTCAGCATTGAAATATTACTGAAATCAGAGTAGGATTTTCTTGTAGTAAAAAAAATTAGAAGCTATCTGCTAGAGAAGTCTACACTAGAAATTTAATGGCTTCTGCTGTTTTAAAAACAGTTTTTCCATATCTGAGGAGCAGTTATTTGTAATGGCTTGTACAAATGATCCTGTGCACTACAGCATACCTCTATACTTAACTTTGCCGCCTTCTACAAAATGTATGATAACCTACCTTCTTGGTCTTGCAAACTTTGTCATGGAGTTCTTCCATTTTATTTTGTTGTGCCATATGTTCTAGTAGTGACTAAGTGTGAAGTCACAGGATTGTATGGGGAAGAGAAGGTGCAGAGACTTTGCCGGCTTTGATTGTGTTAGTGTCAGTGTTCTCAATTCAAACTAAAACATTCAAACTGGAATTAATGTTTGCTTAACTTCAAAAAAAAAAAAAAAAACAACAAAAAAAAAAAAACTAGAAGAATTTGTTGCAGGTTGCCCTGTAGTCTGTTTAGGAGTACTCTGCTTTTTAAATGTGAGTTTAATGAATAAATCAGATGTGATTATTAGGCAGGTATATTTGTCTTGCCTCCGCTTCTCCCCTCCCTGTAAGTCTAGTTGCTTTGTGGAGGAATGAATACATTATATTCCTTAGAAAGGACCCTGTATGTTTAAATTCTTCATCAATTGAATGATGAATATTAAAAACTCTCTGTTTTAGCTATCTTTTTGCTGAGAATACGTTGCTAGAAGGCTTCTGTAGAGAAAAGATGATTAACTTTTTGATAAGTGGTTTTATTGTTGATAAAGACAAAAGGACTGAAAACTCCTTTGCCATTGACAGTGGTAGAAATAAGAAACAGCTGACAGTTTGTTTTTTCCAAATGTACACTGTCAAGTTCTGGACATCATAGATAGGAGACACTCGGGAGCTGATACATTTTTACAGTTTTTTAGACATACTATGAATGCATTAAAATTACTAATGCTTAGGAGGTCTGTACTTCAAAGAATATTAAAAAATGGACATGCTGAACAGATATAGGAATATAATGCTGAGGACAACTCTTTAATGTTGGTATTACTTAGTTTTCAAAGACCGTTGTTCAAAAATAAGTAGACTAATTCTTGTTTTCTCAACAATAAAAGGCCAGAAATGATGTTTCATTTTTACATTCAAAATTTGCCACATACCTACCTGCTAAAAAAAAGTCCTTTAAAATGCAGATACTGCTTAAAAGTATGTGTAATTTCTTAAAGTACAGACTTTAAGACAAAACAGAAATTTTACATAATTACATTTTTAATTCCTTATTTTAAGATAACTTATGTAAAAAGGGGTATGTAATGGCACTGAGGGTGTGTGGTGGTGTTTCATCTTTAGTATCATCTTGCGTTTCTGCAGCCCTTGACAGAAAAGGCGGAAGAGTATTTTCTCTATCTTTAAAGTGGTTCCTATGACATAACAAACAAGTTGCTTTTATTTGAGTGCTAGATTTTACTGAGATCCTAATGCTGATGGTAAAAACAGGTGTTGTTTATACAATTGGCAAAACTCAGTGTTTTTGACAGTGAGCGTGACAACTAGAGTGTGTGAATGGTTGTACAGGGAGAGGAACACCAGCCAACAACCCGCTGAGAACTAGCAGCTAAAATATGGTTATAATGAGGTGGTATTTGAAGGAAACTGGCAACCTGACTGTACATCTCTACAGAGAAACAAACCATCTTGTGCAAGGCACTTAATAGCCTCCAGTAAATTGAAAGGAAATGGATGAAGCAGGAGAGCTCTGGTACTTTGTAGTGTTTATTAGAAAACATCATTCTGGCTCTGCTCTGAACAGTAGGTAGAGTTAGGGCACGAAGGGTCTGTGACTATGACTGATGAGGCATTTGTGGAAATTGCCAGGCCCAGTTGCTGGAAAAAGCTAGAAATACCAAAAGTGGTATGTGGGTGTCAGCTTCAACACTTTGAATGCAGGTGGATATAGAAAGATAGCAAAAGGGAAAGATGTATGTGGAATGGAAACATCTAAAGCAAGCTCCTTGACGTAATGGAATTGGAGCTGGCATGGGAGGTAGGTCCAGCAACGCACACTGGGCTGAAGAACAGGCACTGAGGTAAGGAACTTGGAATTTGGCCTTGTTCATCTGTTCTGTTTGCTCATGAAGCAGGAAACATCATTGAATTTCAGTCAGTCTTCCTATACAGTATGTAGATCAAAATCACCTGGTTTCCCTTTAAGGAATGCTAGATTTCTTGTTTGTCTCAGTTCTTTGCCTTGCATTTCAGTATCGTTTTAGCTACGTGTTCTTGGCCACATTGAAGGGGCTGCTGGCAGCTCTGGGGGAGGCTCCAGGGAAAAGACAAATCACTGCAGCAAGGGGCTCTTCCCTCTAGATGACATATATTGGGCCCTGCTGCAAAATGTGTTGGGAGCTGTTTTCTTGCTGGAGGTTGTGGCTTTTAGCTCATGACATAGCCCAGTTTGGGGCACACTGCTCAAATCCAGCCTCACACAGTCTCTTCTGTCAAGGGCAAAGTCATTGCTTAGCATTCATCAGACTCGTGTGTGGTTTTTTTATACCAAAGTAATTTTAGTTAGCACTAAAATATTATCTAAATATTTAAATTTGAGCATGTTAAACTGTCCCATTTTGAGTGAGACAATGTGTGCCAGTTCTTATTTTGGCTATTGATGCAGTGCAAATATTAAACTATTTGTAGTTATGAGGGTAGGCACAGAAGTTGTACTCACATCAGAAGAGCCTTTAGGTTGGATTAATATTTATCCCGAGGTATCCTAAATTATACGTAATATCTCACTAAGCCATTAAAATTGTGTAACTTGTTAATAGAATGGGGTGATTAAAGATAGTGGAAAATAAGATGCAGCTAAGGAGACCACTTTTGTGTGCCACAGAATTTGGGATGAGATGGGGACTTTAGACCCCACACAGAAACTGTTAGGTAAAAAAAAATGACATTATGGAAAATGAACTAGATGATGTACATGGGAGAAGACTGAATCCTCTGTTGATTATAGGTTACTAGTTCTTCCCTGTGGCTAGGTGATGGTAGATAGTGGTAAGCAGGGTTTTTGGCCAGGATGCTGGTGGTTAATCTGAACCCTAAGCCTGAGGAGGAGAAATCCATGAAGAGCAGTTTATCCAAAAGCACCAGGGAATCCTAAGACTCTGCTATGTGACCTTTTCTTCAGTGGAGTAAGGAAAACTTTGGGAATCCCTGTGCAGACCTGTCCTGTGATCTGTTTCCAGACACTTGCTATCTCCTGGGAAAATATGTTGTAATTACCAGCTGACAAAACCAAGAAGTCAGGAAGTTTGACCACGCTTGATCTGGTGTATCCCTTAGTAGTCGTTTCTAGGAAGGAACACACTTTTTCTTCTGGTTGTTTTATTCTAATGTATACAAAATTAGAGATGGCACAATTGTTCTTGTATCAATTCAACTTTGCTACTATGTGGAAATAACTGAATTCCAGTTATATCTAATGAGCTGTCTCCTGAGTTGGGAGCTTGGTGGAATTTGTCTCTGTTGTCCTTACACTCCTTTGAAAATCCCTGCCTCACTGAAAATGTGAATTGACTTACATATCCTTGAATAATAATTTTCACAGACACTATGAAAATATTTCCTATTACAATTAAAATGACACAATAGAGTTATAATCCTTTAAAGTTTTTTCTTCAATTTTCCGTACACTTTTAAGGCTGAAAGACTATAACGTAAGTGTGGAGTCATACTGTCTTACTTGGAGATGGTATGCTGGAGTAGGCTACCAGTATGTGGCAAGAAATACAGTAAGACTAACTTTTAATTCTATTTAAGTGAAATAAAAGTGGGTAGAGAAAGATCACTGGTGATACACAAATTCTTTGTGCAGTTCTAAGAACAGTGCTTTTGGTGAAGATATTATGCAAGAACAGATCTGATCTGAATGTGGTAAGGCTCTTTTAACTTTTTTTTTCAGAATCTCAGACCTAGAATTACTCAGTGGATGAGTATCTTGCCTTTACAATGCAGCATCATAGCAACTGCAGTTCTTCAGAGCCAACAAACTTGAGAAGGAAAAACAAGTTTTGGTAAGCTAGTTTGTGATAAAGTTATTGTATAAATTAGTGGACATAATACAGCCAATAAACAGCATTGAAAAGAATAAATGTGATGGGAAAGACCATTCTGGACCACTTGTCTATCACATTAACATCAGTCAAGTCGGGGATTTTGACTTTGATCTGGGATGCCCTTCTTCGTAAGTGTCCCGTTTTGTGAAGTCTGTGCCTGTCCAGAGCGCTCCTGCTGCAGAGTTCTCTGCTGGAAGTGGTTCTTCTGAACGGAAGGCCGGCACTGCCATACGAATACATGGTAGCTCTTGGGTCATTGAGGCTTGTGAATGCGTCTGAGCTGCTGACTTCATTTCTTACTCCCAGTGGACTGAGAAGAATGTTTCCACGGGCATCAACCTGTGTCAAGGAAGGAACTTGAATTAGATAAATTCTTTAGTCAGTCCAAGTTGGCCCCTAAACAAATAGGTACCCTTTGGGTCAAAGGCAGCTTCTGTGACTGCAGTGACAATCATATTTTCTATAATGTTGACAAAGTTTTTATTAAAAAAAAAAAAAAAAAAAAAAGTGAATACACTTCCCTGACTAGAATGGAAAGTGGCTAAATATCTTCCATTCTGACACAATGTTTTGGTCTTGTGCCTCTTAATTCAATTATAGTTATCCTTCTTAAAGTTAGGCTCTTCTTACTTTGTCTTTAGCTTAGATCACATTCTTTATGAAATGTTGCATTTTCATGTCTGCTGACCTGACACTCTAAGCTTTCATATGCTCTTTGTGAAAATAATAAGTTTCTCTCTGTCAATTCTATACAGTTTTAGTGCTGTGGGTTTGTCTTGAAGTGTGTTTGTGTTGATGGATTCATATGAGGAACATGTAGCTACATGTGCATTTTATCAATCAGTCCTTGCAAAATGCTTGTGAAGCATTTTGTAGAGACAATGTATTCTGGAAATAGATCCCTGCTGCCTACAGTGCACCATTAACTGTACATTAAGTGCACATGGAATAATCCATTTAATGGAGTGAAACCTTACATGCCATTGCATTTTCATCTGTTGGTACTGAAAGTAGTTGTTTCAAATAAGTTTATCGCTCACTATAGTCAGGGCACTGCTTCGAGTACCTGAATAAAAAATAGGAAACTGTAATGAGTATGTACATGCCTGGCACAAACAATATATGCTACTTTTAATACAACTACCTTCTTCATGCATGAATATAACTAAATAAGAATGACAGCATAACTGATGACAGAGGGTTTACTCTTTCATGGCTCTGTAGTTCTCTGCATGTGATTAACACCTCTTTTTGGAAGATGTATTTGTTGTTTCCAGGATGACTTGTGACTTCTCTGTGAAGACTTCCCAGATATTTAAGCTTCCCAAATACTTCAACTGTTGCTATAGTTTGTATCAGGGAAAATACATATTGGAACATGGAACCTGTAAGCCTTTGCTTAAGGCTTGGGTACTAAAACATGCTCTTGGTGAACTGTAGCCTTGGTCCTACCCTGAATATAACCCAAACCATGGTTGTCTGGAGATGACTTAGTACAAATGAGAAATAAAATAATCTGATAACATCTGTGAAGCCTCGTCCACATGTGCAGCCTCTGGAAGTCCAGTGTTTTGTTCACACTCTGGCTTTTTGCTCTTTGATGAAGCAGCAGAACTGATAGGGCAATCTACAGCGGGCAAAATCCAGTCTCCAGGAGTTGCAGTAGGTGAAAGCTGGAAACCAGGGAAAGTGTCATTTCTGCTTGGCAGTGTTGCTCCTTTTCATTGCCAGAATTGCCTATCTGGCTTGTGTGTTTACTTAACAAAAGTTACTTACCATGAGTTTCTTGCTTAGTAACATCTGAATGTTACTCTTAAGTGAAAATAGTTCAAGTAATAAGTGAACCATCATGTTGACTGCATGGAAAGCAGACTATCAGCCCCACAGGAAGAGCCTGGCAACATTCTCTGTCAATGGATTGGCCTCAGATCTTCAGATCTGGTATGGGTTTTTACTGACCTATTTTAATTTCTTTCTTTTTTTTTTTTCTCTCTCTCTCCGTTAACCATTGGGCAGATAGGTAGTAACAGCACTGAGTTCTGAATCAATATAAAAAAGCAGGAAAAAAAAAAAACTTCCTCCAAAGATGAAAGGTTCAGGAGCCCATGCAGGCTGCCCTATTGGAATAAATGCCGTAAAGATGTCGCAAACTGATCTTCAAAGAAGCAGGTTATGTTCCACCAGGATAAGCTTATTCGTGTGCGGGTTTACTTGGGGGAGCCTGAGCTGGTTGTGCTACTGGCTCCAACTCTTTTCTGTTTCCAGTGGCCACAGCACTGAAGAAAATCACGTGTTTTCCTTGGAGCCCATGCATAATCTTGCTTTTCTCTACCAGGTGTTTTGCAATTCCCAGAAGGCTCAGAGGGAAGGAATGGAGCTGTGCAGAACTAGGGTGCAAAGGGCCATCTGCCATGTGGCTTGCTTGGCGACTTGTGAGTCTTTGGTGGCTCAGCCCCTTTTCCACTTGCTTTGTGATTGAACCCTATCCATATGTTGTGTCTGGAAACAACCAGCTGTACAGAGGGAGCATCTAAATATTTTGTCATGGTGTGGTTTGTTCTAGTTATCTATAATTATGATGGTTTCCTCAATAACATTGCATTTTGATAAACAGATGACAAGGAGATATAAGTGGACTTTCTTTTATTTGAAAAAAGAGAAAACTTGTTTACTACAATTTACTAGTTTTCAGGTATTAAGATAAAATGACTTATATAGTGAAAGTGGAGACGCCTTATTTCCACCTTCTTCAGGTTCTAGAGCAAAGAACAGCCATGTGTGAAGCAGTCCTGAAGCAGTTCCATTTGGTCTTCTCTGTACTCTGTTAATGCCGTGGTCAATTTGAGTATTGCTCGCGTGTCTAATATTTTGATGAAGAAAGAGGAATTCTTTTTTTTCAGGGTATGTATGTCAGGTGAAAATGAACAGTATTCTTCACCTGGCACAAAGAGAAGAAGCACTGTTATATATCTTCTCATGATTATAGGTCCCTATCTGGATATATGATATGCATCAGGAGAATAAAAGGGAAGTCAGTATCCCGTAGCTGTACATACTTACAGATGCGCTTTTATGCTCTGAAAGAGCTTTCATCTACACTGGTACAAATCATCATAGTACAAGTGAAAAATGAGAAAAGATGAGAGGAAGAGGGTGGTAGCTGTCTTCATTAGTGATCACACAAGTTTACTGTGTGCCATTGTACTGATCATGTGCATTCTTTCTGCTAAAGACAGAAATGCTGCAGGACATCAGCATTTCCCTTGCTGATTCACGTGAACACTTACAAGGTCAGGCATGCAATGCATTTCCATTGAGCTAGCAAAATCTATTGGTACCCCTTTAGTCACATGTGTTTCATGAAGCTGTATTATACAGAGAGAAGTCCTAAGCTGTTCTCAATATCGGAATGGAAATGCAGTCTAAGTGAACAATTTAAAATGCTACAGAAACTGTATGTTTTGCAGTCATTGTCGGAAAAATGCTGGTGTGTGCTGCTCTGAAAAGTTCATGTGCTCATATAAATGTATTCCAGCCCTTTTTTGAATACTGTTCTCAGTGTAATCTCTTTACCAGTTTAAGATTTAGGCAAAAGCTTTCAATTACAAGTTTTGTTTGTGTGTGTGATTCAAACCAAACAGCCAAATGTATAGAAAAAACACTTACCTGCACTGTGACTCTTATCATCTGCTCGGATCAATGCATTGGAGTCATGTAGCAAAGGCTGACTTCTGAAGAAGTGTTTTTTCATTCTTCATGATCCCTTGCTTTGCTTCTTTTCACCTAAGTTTTGTTAACTCAGGATCTGTTGAGGCGGCTGGTAACAGATTGGCTTTTTCTCCTTCCCCATCTCCCATAAAAATGGATGGACAGTATCGGCCCACAATGAGCCATAACACGGCACCTTATCTTCTCAGCTCTATCGAGCAAAACACTTTCTGGGACTTGGGAGTCTGGCACAAGCCTGGACTGAATTTGTGCATTCACTTAGTAAAGCATTTCTAACATGTCGGGACAGAAAGCAAATGCAGATTTATAATGGGTTTATGAGTTTATTTGAACAGAGAGCAGGATTATTCTGTTAATGCCTGTCTGTGATAGTGTGGCTGCTGGGACACAGCCTTGGAGTGGACACACAACTCTAGCACCAGTAATATCAGAGTTTCTGAACACTTTCTAGAATCCTATGTGCTGACTTCTTTCTTCAGACTCAATTGAGATAAGATCTCATTAATATATTGGAATAGATAGAATATATTGTAATATAGTTGGAATATATTGTAAGAAAAGCAGGGAGCAGCAAAAAGGCTCAGTAAACTATACTTTTTTTGCTTTGCTGGGACTGAGGGAAATGTGTATTCATGAAAGCCTGGAATAAGTTTACAGATGTTTGCAAGTGCTCAGTGACATATTGTTAAGTTAAACATTTTTCCTGGAAAACGTGTTTATAGTATCTGCTTCCTAGAGTTTCAGGTTGGCTTAAGTGGTTGATTAGTCTTACAGATTTCACTTGGCAGATGTGGGGAGTATTAAAAAATGGTGCTCTGGACTATTTTTCTTACAGTTTTTTTCCTGGGGTTTCTGACTTTTTTATTATTTATTTGAACATTTACTCAAAGATTGGACAAACCATGTGTTGCTGTGATCTCTTTAAATATTATTTTTCTCTAGAAAATTTTAAGTGCATTTGCATATATGTTCAAACTGCATTTCTCCCTCTATCCTGATACACATCAACATTGTCAACATCATCATTTCAGAAATGGCTGAAAAGTTAGCTCAAATATTTTACCTGGACTCTATTTGTATCCAGTCGGCCCTTCTTGCCTGTGGCTTGTCCTGCCTTGTCTGCTGACTTTTTTTGACGCTGGGGTCCTTTACCGAAGAATATATAATTTACAAAGGCGTATTCCAGCAAGGCCAAGAACACAAACACAAAGCATCCCATCAGGTAAATATCAATTGCCTTGACGTATGGTATCTTTGGCAATGTCTCCCTGAGGTGGGTGCTGATTGTGGTCATGGTCAGCACAGTTGTGATTCCTGAGAAAGGCAAAAATGAACATTAACTAAAAAGACAATAGAGGAGATCTGAGTGTGAAAGGTATAATGATGCCATTGCTTGGCTACCATATATTTCTGATGTAGATGGCTTAATTATATTAGATTCTTAGTAGCTAAAGGAATGCATTTCCCAGAACTAGGTAGGGAAATATTGTAACTGGTAGTAGTGTACTAGCACATGACATATCCTAGGTAGTACGAACAAGTAATCCAAGGTGTTAGTGACACAAAATATTGTGCATCTATGCTAAGATGTCCTGCCTTCTTAGCAGTACATTACAAAGTTAAATCTGCACATCTACTGATAGTAACTCCTTTATTTCCTGTTCCCGTAAAAACGGAGGGTGAATGAAGTTGCCTACAAGTGTCTAGGGATTCCTAGCTCCTATGTCAGTATATATTGCTTCAACTGCTACAAAGAAAATGTAATTTACAGAGATATTCTGGCGTTAGCTGATTTGAATAGCACAGAAATTTCAGAATAACCCAGTCTTTGCAAGGACATCCTTTTTGCTTTTCTTGGAGTAGTAGCATTGCTTGACTCACACAGTGGATTTCACCGTCCTGAGGAACTGGAATAAGTATCCAGTTGAAGCTTGGGGAAAAAATAAAGGACTGGGGGCAGAGGGAAGCTTTATGATTTTAGTCACTGGTGAAGAGAAGGTGATATGTTTGTGCAGAAACAGCTTTTCCTAGTAAAGGGTGTTCTTGTGAAGTGAAATGTTCCCATCTCATCATGTTATTCATCACTGTTTGGTTCATTTTTACCCTGTTATGTTGGAATGAAATTATTTTACACTGTGCTGTAATCACAGGTCTCTAGTATATCTAATAGCTCTAGGCACAGGTATAATGAGATGAATTTAAAGAAGGGGATAAAGTATTGTTCTGCCATTAGGTTTTGAAAAGCAAATCTGCCTTAAAGCACACACAGAGCAGAAGATCTTGATTCTTACAGTAAATTGTAGCAAGTAACATGGTGCGGAGGATAAGTAAGCATGTATGTAAAACAGGTTTATCTGGTGTAAATTGCTATATTCAATTGTCACTAGGATCATATGTATTTATTCCAACCATATATCTGGCCTGAAGTGACTCCTTTTAACATCAAAGTTGTTGATACAGCACAATATAGAGACCTTTAGATACTTGCATTAGACCTTCACGCGTCAGTCTGGAAGCAACATACTGATTCAGAGACCTTTATGGCATTTGGAAACCAGTCAGGATCTCCCACGTGGGCAAGGTGACATTTGCATGAAGATCTAAAGCTGCGCTGCTGGGCAGACTGCTAAATGATGTATTATTGGTCAGAACCAGCCTGACAACTCTGTGCTGCTTAGAGAGCTAAAAAATTAGGTGTTGTGTTGTGACATGACTTGGAGAAGAATCAGCCAAACGTGAGTGGGATATCAAGTGTTATTCTACTTCACAGGATTTAGCTAATGCTAACCATAAAAATTAACATCACGCAAACACTGTGCTCTTTGACTGTACGGGCTAGCAGGAAGATCACTTAACGCTTCTGATATCAGTCACAAGGAAGTGGTGCTAGTGTGCTTAAAGAGAAAAAGCATCTACACATACCATACTGGAAATAAGTTACCTAGAGCGACTCTGGCTGCAGAAGCATCATAATTGATCCAAAAAGATACCCACGACAGAATTGTGATCAATGTAGAAGGCATATAGGTTTGCAAAATGAAGTATCCGATATTCCTCTTAAGCCGGAAACTGAGGGATAATCGAGGATATGCTCCTGAAAGAAAGAAGTTGGATAATGACTAGTGCCTAAGAAAAGTTAGACATTGATACTTCTGTGTGTTTTTTTTTTTTTTTTAATGGATAGTGCTTACCTGTTGTAAATTCCACTCTCCTTGATACCATCTTGTAATCAACAATAGAAAATTGTGGGAGCTCAATGTTGTTAACTCCTGTTACTGCAGAATCTCCTCCATTCCAGTAAAATTCAATATCGTCAGTAGTGTATCCATCTGAAATAGGCACAATTTTACCATTGATTTTTTGTTTGTTTGTTTGTTTCTGTTCTATTACTTAGTTTAAATAGCTGCAGTCGAAGTTGAAGGAGCTCTCCTACTCCAGTACTGGAAAGTTGGTTTCCCAAAGGCAGGTATTTGAATCAGGAATTCAACCTTTCTGTTTTGTGAAATTTCTTTAATATCGAGGTCACTTAGCTTTATATAAACACGGGGACATGCCTGAGTAGGGAAAGCAAGAAGATTAGAAAAAAGGGACAGAATTTAAGACTGAAGTTCAAGTTTTAGCTACTTCTGCTAAGACAACCTATATTTCAAGCTTGATTCACTCTGTTAGCCAGTAGACAAGTAGCATAAGCAAATCTCTTAAAGAGTAAAATTTACTGGTGCAGAAAAGTCAGGTTCAGTTCCCAGCTTTACTTTTAAGCACCTATGTAGTTTATTAAAAATACAAAGTTTAGATCTAGTGAAGACACCTGAAAGAGAATTCTAGGTAGAAAAATTTAAGTGCCTTCACTATTACCCGATTATGTCTATCTGAGCTGTAGTTATTCCTCTGATATCTGTGCAGTACTTAGTATTTTAATTAGACCATGCCATCTTTCATCTTCTGTTATCACAAAGCATTTTCTATCCACTTAAAACTAGCATGTTTCCTGTCTTTTAAGTGATTTTTGAATTTATAGTTCAATTGAAAATTAACTTGTGATTTCTAGCCTAGAGAATATTAACATTTACAAATATATCTTGATTAAAATCAAAAGTGCCTGAGTTTCAAAATCTCACAATTGAACTTTTCTGAACTAATAACAGTGGTTTCAGTTTACTGCATATTACTACTTTTTCCATAAATCCTTTAGAGGGGAGAGCAATATCTCATCTATTTTAGGCTTCCCTTAAAGTGTTAGATTTAATCAGGTTTAAATCACATAACATACTGCAAATAGAAATGTGTTTGAACTCAAAGCTTTAGAAACCTTGACAGTAGTTTTGCCAAGTGAACAAACTGCAGCATTAGAAACCTTTATACATTTAAGAATTTTATCCTTTTATATATGCTAGTAATGAATTTTCTAGGTAGGGAAATTAGACTTGTCTTTTCTTATGATAGCATCTTGTTACAGCCTCATCTCTGGAAGGCTGACCACATGCAGAACAAGCCTGTAGTTTCCTTGGTAACAACCAGAGCTTTCACAAGCTGGTCCCTGATTCAATAGATTGCTTAGAAATTCTGCAGTTATTGAATAAATCTTTTGATGCAAGTATACAGTGATGGGTTGAAAAAGGTTAAGGGTTCACATATCTTTTTTGTGAGCTGCTCAGTGTCATGGTTTGCCAGCCATCAGAATTGCTCCTGAAACCATACTGAGCTGTGTAACACGGATCATTGCTATTTACTTAAACGTCTGTGCTTCTGTGCTTAGTGCTGAAGTATTTGAAATAAACTGTCTCGGGGCTGTCGTGCAAGACTCTGTGTGTGGTTGGCTTTCGTTCCTCTCAATCAGAAGCTGACAGTTTCTCATCACAAAAGGTTGACATCTTCTTGATACTGTGACTTTAGTAACTGTTTTAAAGACATATCACACATATTATGTGGCTGACATGCTTTGTACTACATGAACCACGTGTATCGTGTCGTCCAGAATGATTCAAGATGAAAATCAAAGCTGCGAAGTCTGTTTAAAATTACAGGGCTGAGACTATTAGGGAAGCATTTGGATTCTGCTACTTCTTCGGTCATTGCAGGCTGGGACAAAGGAACAATGTCTAGTGTCCAGCAAGCCCTGGCTTTATTTGCTGTCTCCTTGAACAATCTCTGCCACTGTCTCTACAACTCCTTTCCCCTCTTGAGAACTGTGGGAATGGTCTGAGCTCCCTGTTCAGGCACTGTGTCTCTACCTCAGCTCTTCATCTTCACCCCCTTCTCTTTCAAATACTCTGCACAGATGGTCCAGCTCCCTGCTAGTCTGTCTCAGTTCTGGTGTTGTGCCCAGCATAAAGTAGGGTCTTGAAATCCAAAGCATGATCCAGTGCAGCTTCCTCCTCTATACAGCCAAAGAACACGCAACACTCCCTCATCGCAGTCCAGGTGCATTTCTGCAGAGCCAAGCTGCAGTGTAATCTACTGTTGCAGCGGCAGATTAAATTCCGTTCCCTGAAGATGAATCCCTCCTAGTTGGACCTTTGCAAAAACAGGCTGCCAGGATTTTGTAACATGGGTAAGCTAAACTTTTCACTAGTTTCAGTCTTGGAAATGTTTCTGTGACTTTGGCTAAATTGTTTTCTTTAAAGACAACCCCTCAAACCTGTTGCATATGAAGTCCATCAGCTAAAAAACAGTCCCTTGCATGAAAGACTTCAGCTAAAAGCAAACCAACTTCTGTCAGGCTGCCATTAACCTTTTCAATCTTGAAGATTTCCAGATACTACAAAAATGGGTCTGGTATGAGCTACAGCTGTCTCTAACATGCTGATTTGTTCTTTGAATTTATTGCTAGTTAAAGTTGGGAAATTATGAGAAATAGAAAATGATAATTTTTTCAGTCACAAGCACTGACAGTCATTGGCTCTGTCTTCAGAATAACTGAGCAGCAACATCCTTCTGTGTTTTTGTATAGATAGCAACCTTAATATGATCACAATCTCCTTGAAAGTCATTGCAATAACTGTTAAATAACTGTACTGCTATGAACTTTCCATTTCCTGATGCGATATGAATTTTGCTCTGTGGTGCCTTTTGTCGTGCGCCTAGCACACCTTGCTGGGAAGGTGCAAGGAGCTGCTTTCATGGCTGAAGATGACTCACAGGTGATTAGGGTTGAAGGCCCTGATATTCTATACGCATTGAGAGTGCTTTTCACTTTCCAAACTAGCAAACTTTAAAGGCGCATAATGGGATGCAATTTAAAGAGCGAAACTGATCTGCAGTTCAGAATAGAGTTAGGGAACTGCTCGTTCTTTTTGCTATTAAAGTGGAGAGGCACTTGAAGCGAGGTGAGTAAGAAAAGCCTCCTTTGGAGATGCTCTAGCTTCTGGCTAGCAGGTAATGAAAAAAAAAAAAATCATTTCTAGCAGTGTACACCCTTAACCTTTACAAGAGAAGAAAAGCTATTTGAGTGGGCTAAAGAGAGGTCACATTCTGTGCAGTGGCCAGCTCTGTCATGATGATTTGTTCATTGAAACTATCCGCACTGCTCAAGCTTCCGCAGCTCTTCCCCTCAGCCACAGCTTTTGCCCCTGTGGGACTTCCTCTCTGCAAATGCATCCATGCCACGGCTTTAAAATGGATCTGTGTCTCCGGACAGCGATGCTTACAGCTCTGGTGACGTCAGAGCGCGAATCTGGTAAAATAGGGGGAGGCTGAGATACGCTCGCTGTAACTGGAGAAGTTTGGCCCTGTTTCCCAAGTGTATGCCGGGGCTGGTGACACCGCTGCAGCGGTGGCTTCGGCCGCGCCGCCTCCCGCGGGCGGCCGCTGGGGGGCGCCCGAGCTCCGCCGCGCG
>VZSV01000017.1:7092693-7155943 GCA_013398735.1 Nothocercus julius
CGCGGGCTCTCGGAGCCCGTGTGTGCCGGGGAGCCTCGTCCCCGCGGCTGCACGGGGGGCCGCGCTTCACGCCCCTTCACAGTCGCTGCCGTTTAAGCCCCTTTCCTCAGACTTCCGGAGTTTTCCCAGCGTGAGCGTGGCCTCATTCCTGGGCTGGCCTCCCTGGCAGTCTAGCCCACTTAGCTAAACAACTTAGCCAGGATTTCCATGTGTGCTTTTGTTGACCTACATAATGAGATGGATAAGCTCTATTTTTTTTTTTTTTTTAATATATATGTATATTAGTAAAGCTTCCATGCAAACAATTTGATGTATTGAAGCCTTTGTTTGCCTGCTAGAACTTGTTTCCAGCCTCAGAATCATTACAATATATTTTATCACTCACTTCCAGATATTAAACTTCAGCCCCAGAGAGGGGAAAGAATAAAAAGTCTAGGAATGATGGTACAATCCTTGATGTGTCAATAGTTCATTTTCCTGCTTCTTCACCGGCAGCTAAGAGATTAATTGAAAACAATTACAGACAGTAGCAGCACAGATCTACAAAGTAACTAGAGTCAGCCATGGCATAAAAAAAGGTTATGGATAAATCTTCTGGTTCCCAGAGGGGAAAAATATTTTAGTGCTGCTGACATTGTGATATAGCAGAGGTTAACAGTGTATTTTAGCTATTGTCATCAGACTGTTTTATTTTCCACTGCAGCCCTTACCATCTCAAATACCTCTGGGATAAATAAGGATCCACATTATATTAATTTTGCAAATAAATTCATGGTTATACTATTATTACCTGTTTTACTATCTCAACGTACAAATGGAGCCCTGTTTTCAGGCTGACTCTGCAGTGCTTCAGAAAAACCCAGTAACAGGGTCTGTGCCGTAGGGATCTGAGTCTAAACAGACCAGGCACCTCAAAAGGGTATTGCAGATCTGGGCGCCTATAGGTATGCTGCTGAGGCCCAGGCAGATAAGGTGAATTGCCCCAAATCATCCAGCCTTGTATGAGGATGTGAGCTGGAACCCAGACGCTCTCCATCATTACTGAGCCATCCCTCTTCAAGAACTTGGTCTTTGTTGCTGAATGTGTTTTTACAGTACCTGTTTTCTTGTTTCACGTATTTATCATTTCTAGGACTGTATTCAAACGGGAAGATGAAGTATCTCTTCATTACACCACTAAAGTGGTCCCATACAGTGATAAATCAATTGTACTACACTGTAATCCCAGCATGTGACAAAGGCACCATAGATCTGAACACCTGGTTTGGAAGGCAATGACACTCGTTAACACTGGAGTGGTCATATCACTTGAAATGACTTCCTGACAGCTCTGGGTTTTTAGGACGCAGTTATTTTTATTTTTTATTTTTCACTGAGAAACACAGGCTGACCCAAAGGAAGGCAGCCTTTCACTTTCTGCAGGCAGATGGTAGGTTTTAGCTGGGAATCTCAGTCAGAATTTAGCCTAAGCAATACTGACCCAAATGGATACAGCTGGAGTATTACAAATTGTCAGTTATTTAAGAAAGTTTCTCAAAAAAAGACTAAACATACGGGGCAATCTGTTCCATCTCAGTTGGAGATATCAATTCCTATCCATTAAAAACAGAAAATAAATGTTATTACATCATAAAATCGCTCTTGCGACACCTTAATCTAGTTCAGGCAGTGAATTATAACCTTGTGCCTTATTGTGCTGACACCTTGAATGCTGGTTCATTGCTACTTGTTATCTTTCTTGTCTCTCTAACTCTTTAGATATCGTTTGCCACTGCAGCTTGACACAGGATCAGAAGACCTTTGGGAGAGGGGCTGTTGATCTTTGCTTAGTTGGCTTTAATGGCCAACACATCAGGACTTTTGAATACTGCTCTTGTCCTAATAGATAAAGACAATGTAATAGAGCCTCTTGTGTGATTCTGAGGAGCCACTGAAGCAGTCAAACTTGCACTGAAAATGCTTTCTAAAGCTATTTGTTTCCTTCTCCTGGCTTATACCAGTTATACCAGGGGACCTAGCCAATCTAAAATAAGTATAATGTGCCCAATCTAAAATACACATTAACGTGGTTTATCTGGTAGGACTTTCATGTGTACAAATACCTATTACAGGGTATTGTGGTGTACATTTTCTCCTGTTCACTAATGAGCATTTCATTCTCTTTGGCTATAAACAAACAAATCAAAGAGATAGGAGTTTGGGGGAAAGAAATGCAAAGGCAAAATTCCTTATTTGTTTTCTTGCACTTGCAAATCTATGTTTTGTCAGATCTTGAACATTACTTCCAGTTTTCTTTCTCAAAAATTTGAGTACTAAATGGGTTACAAAGAAGGGCCACCAAGATGATCACAGACAGACTCGCTTTCATTTAAGGAACGACTGACTCAATCATGATTCTTCAGCTTGAAAGGAAGGTGATTTAGGGAAGGTTATGACAGAAATCTATAAACTCGTAAGTTAAAAAAGAGAATTTGAACAGGGAATGACTATTTGTGATACCTTACACTATCAGACTGAGGGGGTAACAAATGGTATTATCTAGTCACTGAAAGAAATTGTGGAGCAGAAATCTGCACAGCGATACTATTGCTGGCTTGAGAAGCAGCAAACTGAAGTAACTGGAGTAGTCACTGGAGGAGTTTTCTGGGGAAATATTATATACCTGCCATCTTTTCTACTTTCCTGGACTTGCGTGACTGCTGCTATTAGAGACACGCCAGACGCTGTCTGAGAGCGCAGCTGTCTGGGGTCTGAAGCGTTCCACGGCAGGCAGGGTATTAAGTGACCTGCCCATAGTAATTCAGTGGCCAAAATTTCACAGAAAACCCAGAGGTCACTTAGATGCACATGACTCACTGAGCAGTACCAGTGACTTAACTTTGGACTCACAACATTTTGACCTGTTCTCTCAGAATTAGCAGCAAAGATATTAATGACTTTCTAGGGTCCAAACGTTTTTACCAAAGCAAACGTGCAGTATATGCTCCTGAGCAGCTGACAGCTGAGTAATGTCTGCTTGTGCAGGCTGGATACTTGTGCAGCTGCACGTGTAACTGGTACAGGAGCACAGAGCAGCCCTGATAATTACAGCCTCCATCCATTAGTTTATATAAACTTTGAGTTAGTTCCTCAGATATAAACTGGTTTTGGTGGCTCCAAAATGTAGAATTTTAAGATGGAGCTTTTTTCGTTTGTTTGTTTTGGTAGTTACAACTGCTGTGGATCTATTTGTTTAGATGCTTCAATGTTGCTTCCTTTTTTTGCCTGAATTCTATCTGAATTCTCCTGTGTGATTGAAACCATAGTTCTTAAGTAACATCTTCACGTTATCTGAGCACTAGCCAGCAGTGCTGAACTTATGAATGAAGAGACTAACCTCCATACTTTCCCTCCTTCAAGATTTACTTGTTGCTGGTACCAGGATGTCCTGTAGGGTTTGAGAGTTTAGAGTTTGGAGGAAAGTGTTTGCTTCTTTCTAGTAGCAGCTGCCAGAAGTTCCAGCCTTTTTCCTTTTAATTTATTTATTTTTTTTTAATGCATGATGCATTTAAATGCATTTTGAGCTTTTATTCTCTTCTTCCTTTTGAACAGATGCTTACACTGGATACCAGCTATATCTCAATCTGTAAAAAGTTAAACCAAAGTTCTTTTTATTTGCTGGTGAGATTCATTTGTGTTTTTTTCCTTTTTTCTTCTACTCTCAGCTCTCCCCTCATTTGACGTAAAGGAAACAAAATCCATCTGTGGGATAGCAAAATGCACCACCACAGAGCTGCTCTGCTGGGGGGTGACTGATTTTGGATGAGAGAGATCTCAGGGTGCAAAGAGAGAATCTGCGTGACCTCTTCTGGAAGTCCAAGGCTTTGGTCCTAACCTCTCCTGCTAAGTCAGAGGACTTTCTCCCCTGCACACTAACTAGCTTGAAATAACCTTTCAATACTAAAAGGAGTGCACTTTGTACCAAATCTTTAATTCTGCTACAAATCACTGTTTCCTTCTCTCGCTTTCCTGCTCTTTCTCTCCCGTCTGAAACTACTAGACAGCCATGGGTATCGCAGTCTAAACCATAATCCTGGAAGCTTTTCTGACTTGAATTGCTTTACAAAGTTAAAAAGACAACTATTTATAAGCACATTAGGTAAACACTGGCCACTGGGGTCCAGCTGCTTAGCATTCAGTTAATTTAGTTCAGTCAACATTGCACGGTGCATAGTTCTGTCTGCTCACATCGTAAACGCATCTTGCCCTTCAGCACTTATTTCATCTGGCTAATGAATACCTACTTCTAAGTGCTCCCATCTTGTCGCCAGGCAAATTCCCCCAAATATAGATACAGCTGTTTTACTTCATGAAGAAAGCTTTTAAAATCCAGGTCCATCTTTTCTGTGTTCTCCTATGTCAGGCCAAAACCTGCTCTCATTTATGGGACCTCCATTTTCAGTAGGGTAAGACTAACTATGTACAAATGAAGACTCTATGCACTCTTGGCTTAGTCCAACATGGCTTATGCAAGTACACCTTACATTTCTGGGCAATATTGTTGTCCCCTTGTGTGGTAGTGAAAATATTTTTAATTACTTAATTCAGGTGCATAAAATTCTCAGAGAAGTTACAACTGAGACAAATCCTAGCCCAATGTTTGTTATTTAAAAAAAAATAAATTATAAAAAATAAATTTGCACAGTCCTCTTAGTGTTCTAACTATGTGAGTAGATGAATATTCAATTTATGAACAACTGTATAAAAAGTAATAACTTGAGATATAAGAAAAATTCAATTCAGCTGAAATTAAAAATAATTGAACGAAAAGGTATTAAAACCTCCAAAATTACTTTTCTATATGAAATTCATTTCAAATAAAAACTGCAACTATTTTGACTTTTTCAAAATATCACTTTTCTTCTTTAGAAAATATTTTATAATGCATGTATATTATGCATTTATTACATTTTTCTGTATACATAACTTCAAAACAGTTGCAAACTACTAGATCCATGTACTAGAATGGGGAGAAAAAGCCTGGCCTGGAAAAGCCACGTTGTTCTTAATCATCTTAACAAGATTGAGGAATGGAATGTAGATCTATTTGATCACTGTTTTAATTCTTTTTTTTTTTCTCCATCTACTTGACATTTGTCACCACAGGGAAATTCTGTGTTGCAAAGGATGGCAGGAGAATAGAAGGCCTGCACAGAACCAAAATTCATAAGAGAGGACATCCAGATTTCTACTTGGCAAACAGATTTATAGCTGTAGTAGGGGAAAAAAAAGCTTTGGACTGAGTTCCAGCCTTAGTTCAATGGAAACGATTCTCACTGCTTATGATGCTTGGGTTGCCTTGTCATCTCCTGCACAAATTTACCAACACAAGGGGGCTGAGAGAAGCCATCAGCATTTTAAGGACCATGACACACACTGCAGCACACAGCAGGGCTAAGCAGTGAAGACACCAGCTTTTGGGGGGCTGCCAGTGTTGCTCAGACAGAATGTGTGCTGGCAGTGATTGGTAGAAATTTGCAAAACTACAGTAGAAAATAGCAAAACTAGGGTACTACTAGGATAATATATGTTACTTTTCACTGACAGGCTTCAGTGCTATACAAAATCGATCTGCGTCCACTTTGCAAGGAGACCAGACGTGTCTACCAGGGACAAAGTCCGACAAAACCAGGTGAATCAAACCCAGAGTCATGTCCAGTTGCTGCTCGGCTCTCCTTTCTACTGTCTAGTGTGAAAAAAAATGTGTCCACTTACTCGTAAAATGTAACCAAAGCATTTGGCAGGGAAAAGCAGATTGGGGCAAACTCTTCTCTGTTCATGTTAGCAGGCCTCTCTCGGGCAATTTAAGTACCGTGAGGAAATGCCAGGACAAAGTTCAGTAAGTGCTTTATGAAAAGAAAAGTCTGGAAGAAACTCTGGAAGGTTATCTAATCCGTCTCCTGCACTGAGGCAGTGACGGCTGAGACTATAGTGTGCTTTGCCAGCATGTCACATCATTAATTTCAAATCTTTGATAAGTCAAAGCAGACAGGTAGGTAGACAAATATTAGGCTTTCCGAGTGTGCTGTGTCTGTACAGCCTGCACCAACAGGGAGAATCAAGAAGCTGTATATTCCCTCGGGCAATCGATTGGACTGGGGAGCCAAATGCAGTTCTGTGCTGCAGAGATTAGTGGCTCTTCTGAAAGCAAGCTGTCCACGGTACTGTCACGGTTGCCATTTTTCCTTCTGCAATAGGCTATGAATATGCTGACATCGTATGCTGATGTAGAGGAATGAGCCTTTTTGGTAGAGAGTGTACTAAGTCTACTTAGTATCTGCAGATTTCTGCAGAGGAAGACATGCAGCTCAGCACTGGGCTGATATTAGGTGATGTTGGAAGGGCAGATGTCATCTTTGATCAGAGGACTCCAAATATTCTGTGTCCCCAATCTTGTTGATGCAAATTCCTGCCCACAGTAAGGATGTGTAATATTGAGTTAATATTTCTGTTGCTTTGATCCTAAACATGAATTCAAATATAGATAGTCTTGTTCTATGTATTTGGATTAGAAATGGCAATATGTTAAATAACCATGTGTCTGTCTTCTCAGGAAGAGCTCCTCACAGGTAAGTTAGCGTTCATAGACACTTACAGAATATAAACGCATGAGAATGGAGACAGATTGCTCGGGAGATTAACCATAACTATATATTCTGAGTTAAAAGCCAGTCATTGATATTCATCTTCATCAACTTCATCTCACCAGCAGGAATAGATTTACTGGAAAATAATCTAACAACCTTGAGCTGCTGTTTCCTTAGCTCCGGGCACTGAGGACTCCGTGCTCGGGGTTTCCTCTCCACTCTCCATTGCCATCAGCTTTATGGCTGCGCAGTCCCGACCCCAGAGTTCAGTGTCTTATATGAAATGAATTGTTGTCTAATCAGTTTTCATCTACATGCTAATAGACAGTTGTCCATTGTAGAAAACAGCATTGCACTTTAATATTAACAGGTATTCAAAGGATTGAGGGACAGAAAAGTGCACTTAATTCCTGTGTCACCAAGAAGAGTGAAGTTGGAGTCTGAGAAGCTTTGTGCTGCTGTTGCTGCGCAGAATGCTGATGAGCTGGGGTCTGCCATTTAGGCACCGACCAGAAGTTAGGCTTTCTCTGGGGGGAATGGGCGAGGAAGAAATAGAGGAAGGGGGAGTATGAATACTTCAGACATAGCTGAAATGCTAAATGTTCTTCTGCCGATTGCCACGCACTCAGGTTTGCAGGTAATGACCAGTTTCTTTGTGCAGTCTAGTCCTGCAGAACACATGGATGTAACGATGCAGAAGATGGATCCCTGCCAAATAAAGTTGTTAAAAGTGGTAGCGGAAAGCTAATGGAAGAACTATGAACAATTTTATCTGACTGACCGTTCTCAGTTCAGCAGATTACATCCCTGATGACTCCACATATACCACTCACTCAGTAAAACTACTTCATGTTAATGTTGTGCTACGTCAGATAAGCAGTCTTTCTAGAGACCTGAGGCACTCTAGATTATTTATTTGTATCACGGCAGTGACAAGGAACCCCAGGTATAGACCATGTCCCAGAGTGGATAGACACTGAACAGAGAATTTCTGTACTTAAGGCTATAGTATCCTAGTACAACTCTATTCTCAAAGCACGATGTGTCAGTTCTTCAACAAATGTGAAATGACATCCAGAGATTATTTTTGCTGCTGCTCTCTGACTAAAGAAATGTAATATTCTTCTTTACTAATAGAAAGTTACCAAGAGCTATCATACTGGGCCTACAATCTTGCATTCCGGTGACACCAGAGTCATGGGATGTTTGCCCTTGTTCAAACTATGAATGTCAGCACTTGTATAATGTGAAAGTGCCTGAGGCACTGAGGTATATCAAGGAAAGCCCTATCTCAGAGATATTTCAGTCTGCTATCATTTCTGAAGCTGGCAAGCAATGGATTTGTGTTAACTTAAAACCCCCTTAGAAAGTCACTGGGAGGTTACAGAGGCTGAAAAGTACAGCACGGGATTTTCATCCCAGTACTTACAAATATCTCTCTAGGAAATCAGTGGGAGACTCATTTAAGAGCACAACTCTTTCCTAAGATACACAGGGATTCCTGTGGAATAAACTCCTGATCCACCCCTCTCCAGAAGACAGTCTGCAATCTGCTGCAGAAGGGGAAGAGCTCTTTTCTCACCACGTATGTCTTCTCAAGCACCTCTTCTCCTCAAGTAGGACCCCTATAAAGAATGATGTGATGGGGAGGGAGGTGAGGCTGCAGGTATGCAATGCACCCTTTAGCACAGCCCACGTAAGCACAAGGATTCCAGACTCTCACCGAGTATCTTCTGTTTTTTCTCCAGCTTGGGGCCTATAAGAGTGACTGAAGATTCAGACCTGAGAAAGTTGGTGTAAGAACTTTGCCAAACTCCATGGCTTTTACAAGACAATTTGGGCCTGCTACCAGTAGTTCTGAGACTACTAAGATGATATTAAAATAACAAATGTACTTGAAGAATAGTATATTTTATTTATTTTGTACAACAAAAAGGGCTTAAGATATACCACATAGGTGCCTGTCTTGGCTAATTTCATGTTCTTTCAGGGATACTAAATTGCGAAGTGTCAGCTATTTTGCTATTAAAACCTTCATATCCATACAGAGATAAACTATCCACTTTTCAAAAAATAAAAAGGCAAAGTTATAAAATATACTATCAATACCTGTGTAACTTCTAAACTTGTTTGCAATGCACAAAGATATTGTGAAAATACAATAACTGGCTCCTACTCCCCTGGGGAAAATAATCCTTTCAAAGTATATGTGCAGAGCTATCTCCATAGCTTAACACTAGTGATCTGTGAAGAATAGATTTTTTTGACTTAGTGGCTGAAATGAAAAAATGAGGGGTAAGGAATGACTTAAATTGAGCCAAAAGAAACAATTTTTAGTTTTGCTGCAAAAGAAAAACCAAATATAGTGCCATTTGATAAATCTTTGTTTCACAAATAGTTGAATCTGCCTCCCAAAATATAACTGAGAAAAACCTCGGCCAGCTCCACCTACTCTTTTCCATGCTGGCCTTTCTGTCCCCATGCTGTGTGTCTGCTGCCGCGGATATTCATGCCATTTCTATCTTCAAAATTACTCCTCCTGTTTTGCTGCCAGAATGCTCCTAGCAACTACTACATTTAAATAGTATTAGGAAATTCTAGATCTCCCTTAAATTCTGTCTATATGTGAAGCCTCCATGCGTCGTCATTCTGAGAGTGAGTTTATGGTGGTAATAGCTTCAGTGCGTGCATTCTACATGGGATATAGTATATACAGAATGACCTGGGGTATATTATCTGAGTCTTTAGAGATGTTTAATATCAAAGATTTTCAATTTGCAAATTGCACTCCCCATATTTAGGTACCTCTTAAGGTCTGTTTTCTGCTATTCTGAACATAATGCCATAATCTGAATTATCAATTACTAATTGTTCTGCTTTCATTTCTATCCTCTATATGGCCTCAGGTTGTCAGCAAAACACTAGCAGCTGCTTTAAAGCATATGTAAAATGCCCTTCATACAATGAACACTGCAGTATCTATCAATTAATACTACAGTTGTATTAATAGCTCCATTAATTCCAATGTGATAAAATAGGGGGAGAAACTTGACGGTTATTCCAAGAACATCTTGTCCATCTATGGACTGTTGTGCATTAGCTGTCAGGGCGTGGAGAGCACAGTCTTCTAGCTGGCTGTGCTCAAGGTTAGCTTCCCAATAACACCTAGCAAGCTGGAAAAACCTTCAACATTTCCCCCTCTCCCCTCCTTTTCCAGGAGCCACTTTAAGATTGGGTTTTTGTGCTCAGTCCTACACATGTGCCTTACTGACCTGGACCATGAGCTATATTCTGACTTTCTGGCTTGGCTATGCACCTGTCTCATCACTGTGGACTTAGCTGGTGACCTTGACTCCTAATTGAACCTGTTTGCAATCCCCACACCTGTGGGGCTAGGGAAGGAAGGTGGGGGAGAGGTGATACAAGGAGCTCTGCCCTTTGTGAAAGGTGCTGCTGACATGCGGTTGCATTGAAAGAGCTCTCCATGTACCTCCTTCCACACATCAAGATGGGTGAGCTGCTGCTATACAAAGGGAGAAGGTAGGTGGAAACGAAGCCCAGTAAGTGTACTTGTTCCCCAAAGATTCACTGACAAGAAATATCAATGAATGTGCACATGGGCAACAAATGTCCGTGAAAGTGCATTGGGAGGATAGTTTTTTATTCTGCTGGATTATTTTTACTGATCCAGGCTTCTGGCTAAGCTCCCTAAGCAATGTTATTACATAAATGAAGGGGCAAAAAGCAATAACAATTTATTAAGCCTTGATACAGAAGTCAATGTACTGTATAACTGGACTGTATGCTGGCCAGGAAGAAGAGCATATTCATGCCTCTAGTTGGCATGGTAGTGCTGTTAGCCAGGCTTGACCTAAAGCTTTACATAAGCACCGATATCTGAGCACTTGGAAGGGCCAGTTTTACTGGAAAGGGTTTTTCAGTCACGAAATGCCTGTCCTCCTGTGTGGCATTCTCATCTATATGCAAAGATGCCATAGGTTTATGTGTGATCTGAAAGGTGTGAAGGGTTTAGTTCATTCCATTGCTTTATAGAGTCCTCCTTACTGTGTGATAGTGTTGGAGCCTGAATATGTTCCAAGCCTGCTTGTTCTTACGTGTACACCCATTTCTCACTTCTGTGTTTCTCATATACCATTTGGTGTTCATCTTTTCTCTGCTCTATATGGGGAGGTGGGTTTATGCCCCAGAGCTCAGGCCGTGTACTGCAGACACAGGCTGGACTGCTGACTCCCAGCATGGTAAATGCATCTCCCTTTAACCGGGACTGCTGGGAGGAGAAGACAGGCAGAAATTAGACCACGCACACCTGTATAAGGACAGTGACTTTTAGATCCCATCTCACAGGCAAAATAAAGATGGGCTCAGGAATGCCCCAAAGTTCAGAAAACCCAAGACAGTGCATCTCCTGAGGGAAGCCAGGAGGAAGTATTCAAATGCCCAGATTCCAACATGTGGGACAAAAAAGGAGAGAGAGCTCCTGGCAGCATAATGTCTCTGTTTTTGTGAAACACTGTGCTTCGCTCACATTTGTTTCTATCCCTCCCTGTAAACAAATTCCTCCTCCTACACCCTTTTTCTATTTATCTTTGAAACTATGCCTCTTCTTTTGCATATGTGATTTATTTTCTGTGACAGAGCAAGCTGCTGAATTCTCTGTACCTTTGTTATAAATACAAGAAAACAATTAACAAAACAAAACCTTTGGAACATTTTTACCCCACAAAGTTTATAGTAGCCTTTTCTCTTTTGCTCCAGTTTCTAAAAACGGAAGATCTGAAGCAACCCTTATAGGGTCTGGTGTGCTCTCCTAGCTCCCAGGAAGGACAACAGAAACTTGCGGGTGAAGTGGGAACTTCCACGTTCATGTAGCATTTTGCTCCTGACTGAAACGTCTGTGTTTAGCCAGTCCAGCCCTTCCCTGGGTCCTTGTGTTATCCTTCTCCAGGAACAGCATGTACGGTGCCGTAGGTGTGTTAAAAGAGAGTATTTGTGGGCTGGTTGGAACTGTGGTTACTCCTAAGGTATTTACAGATAGATGCTAGAATATGTTAACCTCAGAAAGATCTTCACCTTTGGAATGACTTGTATTTAGAACAGACTTCCCTCTTCACAGTAGACTAAGCTTGAAAGTAATTTAAGAATAGCTATGCATTTATAGGACCTAAAGAAATTGGCCGGACAGAAGAGTTCTTATTCTAAACTGTAATAGACAAGACAAAGAGGAAGAACACACAGCTGCTTGGTACAACTGAAGGTGCTGTGAATCTGAGGGTGGTTGTAGCCAGGGTTTGCGGGGCCTGTGGGGAGTGACCCGTGCTGGGGCACAGGCCTGTGGCTGACACGTGTCTCGTGGTGTGGCAAGAGGAGCTGAGAAGTGGGTGAACCAGAAAGGCTTTTCGATTATAGGTGTGGCAGAACATAAGCAACTATGAGGGATGGAAGTTGCCGTCATTAGCAGCATCAGAAGGATTGAATTTTTTAGGAAAGCAAAGAGCTGAGTCTCCTTCCAGGTTTCTTCTAATTGAGAAGAGGCCAGGCCTTGTTTCCTGGGCATAAATGGTGGGATTTTGGTAGTGAGGGGCTACAGGCATGTTGGGGGTACCACTCTGCTCCCCCTGCTTCTGAAAGATACAGCTGGTGGAGGAACACCTATGGCAGCAGGAGCACCCACAAAGGGACTAAGGCTTTTGGGGAATTCACAAGGAAACAAGGATTCCTCTCCCCCCAAGTTTCTGGATGCCCTAGGGAAAAGGCATGGGTAGATCCATATCAAAGATCTGGCTGCCTTCGATACTAACACACTCATATTCATTAGTGGATTTTTGCTGCCAGGCATGAATAAATTACTAAATATTTGGTGCCTGCAGACAGGCAAAGATAAAACTGTCTGGGAAAGCTTGGATTTAAGACAGATTTTTCATCTGTAATAAAAATAGCCCTTTTTGTTTGAGGTGTAGTTTCTTATATCCTTGCTAGTTCAAATGCAATCATACTCTGGATCAATGCAACCTTGTCTCAAGCAGGGAACTGTGATAAATCTGTTCAAATCTCATTCTGTCAGACCACTCTGTGCCAACAGAAGTGATAATGAAGGTTTAGGTACGAACACAGCTTTTTTTTTTTTTTTGGCAGCAAATAATCTAGAATTCCAATGGAATATTTTACTGATTCACAGCAATATAAGTTTAAGTTGGTTGCTATTTCATTCAAGCATTGTGTGTATTTAGTGTTATGTCTATTGCCATATGAAATAGAGGGCTGTAAAAACAATGGAGTCAAGGCAGAATTGTCATTTGCTAGATTGTACCAGCTAATTAAATCTTTCTCTTTTTCCCTAAGCTTGCACTCTTCAGGCTTCTTTGTGCTTGTTCAGTTCTCCCACATAAGCGAACAGGGTACTAAGGCTGAAGCATGGTTCAGTGTTGCAGTGTAGCTTCCTGAATCACGCTGCAGCATTGCAGTTGTCATAGAGATGTAATTTTTAAAGCCAGGAGGGACAGTTCTGATTATCTGCTCAGACCTGTAACACATGGTAGCTTGCCAGTTAGTCTGTTACTCTGCCAAATGGGAGGGCAGTCTGGCCCCCCTCTCTTGCGACTGTGAACCATATTTCACTTAAGTTATGGGGATGCTAGAACAGAGACCCAAGCGGGGATTTAGCTTATTGATGGAGTGGAGCTCTCTGCACGTCGTTTTTTCTCTGCTGAGTGCAAGTCAGACACAAGCTTAGTCCGCAGGGTCGTGCTCAGTGTGTGACACTGGCAACCTTCAAAGGGACAAGGAGTGCTCTGGTAACAGTACCCCATCTTTTGTCTGGTGCAGTGAGGTCTGGTGCCTTCTCCCTCTGTCTGCACCGTTGTTGGACGAGGCTCGTGTCTGCGCCTCAGCCCTGCCAGTCCAAACACTGCCAGAATCGTTGCCAATGAAAATGAGCTTATGCTAAAGCACTGGTTGTGACCTGCTATAGCCCAGCGTTAAGCATTCAGTTCTACCCCTTGCCAGAAGCTAGCTGGTATAGAAGAACAAACAGCTGGGGGATTTAGCATCTTAAATTGCCAAAGCGTCATCCATTAGATCTCGCATGACACTGCCTAGCACTCTGAGTGACCTCCACCCAAGTACAGTCTCCTCTGTCACAGGGTCACAGAATGGTTGAGGCTGGAAAGGACCTTTGGAGATCATCTAGCTCAACGTCCCCCCTCCTATCCCCACTTAAACTGTCCCTAATGTTAATCTGTGAGAAATGGATTGTCATATACCCCAGCTATGCTGACAAAGCTTTTCCAATTGTAAAATCTTTTTTTATACACAGACGTTTCTGGTGGCCATCACACTATTAGGCACTGGAATAGATATAAAGCTTCTCATGTGGTTTCCCCATCTGCCTCCACAGAACTTGAAATATGGTGAACTGCTTGAGCTAAGTAGTGAAAGCTTGAGCGAAGGAACATGTTCGACCAAAACATTTTCCTATGCCTAAATGTATACATTTCTCTGATTGTCAGCTGGGCAGAAATAGCTTCTGCAGTCATGTAAGATAGCTTCAGGAAAGCTGGAAATGTGTATATATATATTTTTTAATGAAAATAATCCCCTGTCTCGATAGAAGCATGTATTGGCATTGCTTTGGCTGTTCTGTCGGAGACATACCAGAATCAGTGCCCTGTTTATACGCTGCTTTTCACATTGCTGTCTGGCGTAGCTGTTTTGCTGCTACTCACAGTGCATTATATTATTTGCAGGTAAGTATTAATAGCAAAAACTCTTAGCACTTTAGATTTTCAGGGAGTTTTATTGGCTGATTTCCACAGCATCCCTGTGAAGTGGAATGAGTCACTGCTTTTCTATCTGCAGATTGTGCCGTGTTCACCTCTGAGTAGCTTAAGAGCAAGCCATCTGTGGAACCACCTGCTTTCTCGGGAGCATGCGCTTACAGTAGGAAATGTCTCCCTTAAAAACAGATAAATTTACTGGAAAGGACCAGGTTGCACGTAGTGCAACCATGGAACCACTCAGTAGCCTTAAATTCTGTGAACACAGGATTAGAAGAAGAGATAAAAAGAATTCTGGTTGATGCATAACATTCAATTTTCTTTTTAGGAGCATTTAACAGTGGTGTGAGGGACAGGTGATCCATTTCGGCCATGCTGTAGTGTCTAGGAACGAATTAAGCTTTTTCTTGCGATTTCTAATGCAATCGTATTGCTGTGTGATTGCGTGTGCAGGTGTGCATCTCCCTGCAAGCCATGGATTTACATCTGCAGGTGAGAATCAATTTAACAGCTACTCCTGTAACAAGTCTAATGCATAAGAGATGTTTTCCATGCTTACACAGACCTTTGCCTTGGTTTATTGCTCAGGCTTTTTGCTTAAATTCCCAACTGTCATGTGCATTTTCTACAGGCTTTGAACTCATTTACAGTGTCTCCGTTGATCAGATCTAATTTAAAGGATGTGGTTGTGGAAAGAGCAGCCACTCGGAACAAATATTTGGAAAGTCTAACAAAAAATCAACAGTACGAGATTCTCGGTTAAAGCAAATTGTGCTGGCTGATATGAATGGAGCCATGCCAATTTTCACCTGCTGAAGATCTGACATGTTACTTCTATATCAGATTACATGCTGCTGAGTGCTATTAGTGTTACAGCTACGCTGTTAGTATTGAATAGAGGTCCTGGCTATCTGCATTTAGTTTCATTTATTGTTTTCTTTCTGCACGCATGAAGCTTGCACTGGTTACTGTCAGCACTAATGATAAATTTTGTTAAGAAATAAAACAAGTAATAAAGACAGGATTTAAAAAAAGTAGTCAGCGTTACTGCTATCACATTCCTTCTAAAGCCAAGAAGACTGTAGAAGCAAAAGAAGAAAGTCAATGTCAAGAGCAACCTAGAGCAGATGGAATAAGAGGTTAATAGGAATCTCTTAAACCAGTTCTGTCATGGAATAAAATGTCACATGCCAAGTGTATATAATACTAAAAGGGAAGCCAAGCCCATGATTATCACTGCTTTCTATATCCTCCCTACTCTGGCCCTAGCATCTTTCAAGGAAAATAGTGGGTGTTACTAAGTGCTAAGTAATCAGGGCAACTGGCTTGCTAATACTCAAATACCTGACAAAAAAATAAGGAACCTAGTCTCTAGAATTCTGCCTACAATATTCTTCCAGGTACTTTGTCAGTAATTTTCATGACTTTGAGATGCAGATGAGAAAAGTTGTGTTGTGCAGGAAGACTTATTTTAGGTGGAAAACTGTCAAAGATTCCAGCGTTCCTGAACCTTCCAATACTTGTAGACCTTCAGTAGCAGTTAAGCATGATAGTGCTTTTGGAATTCATTCACTTGATAGCAGAACTGATCAAAAAATGACAGCAAGTAATTCACTCTGCCAATTTTGGCTGGTAGGAAAGTTGTGAATAAAGATTTTTTTTTTTTTTTTTTTTTCCTTTGGATCACCTGAAGAAATATTAGTATTTCACCCTGTCTTTGGAGACATGAATTATTCATAGCAAGTGTTCAGAAGGTCTGAAAAGCAGTTTTCTTTTAGGGACACATGACTGGCCACATGAGGGATATGGTGTTCTCTCACCTCTGATTAGACATGTTAGCATTTCAATTGCTTATTCCATCTGATTCAAATTTTGATTCTTGATGAGATCTCAGTGATAGTATCCAAGTCATTCTGACTAAACATTCATCCCTACAAGGTTTTGTTTATATGACAGTTTCTGTATAAAGAAATAGGAACCAGTTGAGTGTCATTCTGGTCTCCAGTTATTAGAGCTGCTAACTGATATAATGCTCCTGTGCTTTGATCAGCTTTAGTCATGACTAAACTGGAGTCTTCAAGTCAGCTACCTCCCAGCAAAAAAATCTGTGTCTCTTGAGTATGAAGTTGCTAATTTTGTTTGCTGTGGTACTTCATTTCTATCCATTTCCTCTGCTATATTTGGGTAGAAAAGTTATTGAAAAAGGTGTGATTCATTTTATTTTGAGAATCAAGTAAAAACTTTTCCTCCAAAAGCACAGAATGCATGACCTGTTAAGTGCAAACTAGGACACAAGCCAAGCAACACTAAGATAAATGTTTCATACCAGGAAGGCAGTAACCTGGGCCTGCAAAGCCCAGGGAGGTGCATTTATCAGAAGGTTTGCAGTGCTTCTGTATACTCAGAGTGATTATAGATATGGCCGGGGCAACAGAGAGCAGATCTACAGGGAAGGCTGAGGCATGTTGCACAGGTGTTCATTACATGCAAAATAACCTTGCACAGCTTGCCATGCTATTTTGTCTGTTGTGGTAGGTTTCCTGTGGTGCATAACCCAGATGCATTGTACATGCTGAATGATGAACAGAAAATAAGTCATTGCGGTGACAAACGCTGCAGCTATTGTGGTGCTTCACAGGGAATCTTGAGAATACAGCCTCTCTGCTTCCCTTTCCAGGATGTCTGTCTGCAGTACCAAAACATCAGGATCTTAAAAGATGGCATTTTTCATCTCTAAAGAAATAAATGAGCAGATTCTGTTCAGAAAATGCTCTTTAATATAAGCAATTTTCATTAAATCTACTCTGAGTGTTTACTTGCCTGAAATCTTTTGCTAGCAGAATAACAAGTTTGTTGTTCTTAACCTAGCAGAGAATTTCTAAAATAACTGTAACATGACAATCCAAGAAAAGCAGCAAAAGTAAATAGTTATCATAGAAAGATTTCAAATTCAACCAAGCAATTTAGAATTTTAATTCAAAGCTGCATCTCCACTAGTTTATTGTAAAGCTGGTATTGAGTATGCACTTGCAGAGGAAAAAATACTTCATCATGGAGGGCAATTTTGAAGATATGTGCCCATTTCAGTGCTTAAAATTTGGGCGTCACAGTACAAATATCCTTCTTACTGGCTCCACTAATTAGGTGTTATAACCAAGCATAAATATTGAACTGAGAGCCCAACTTACCTCATCTGCGCTACAGACCTGTGTGTGCTTTTATTTTTCTGTGCCTGACAGAGACAAACAATATCACAGACTCACAGATGTGTTGATGTATAACATTCATGAATACTGCAACTGATGAAAATCTCTATAGTTTTATTTAGAGGCTGCAGAATAAACTGAAATATTTCACAGGAACATTTTCTAAGGCTCAAAATGATTTTACCTTCTTTGGTTAAGATTTATGTATTTTATATTTGCTTTACCATACTATTAAATGATTTTCTACTTTATATTTCTACACTTCTTATGGTCTTTTAATGCTGTGATAATATTTTCACCTGCCAAGCCTAAACAATTGAAGACTAATAGAATCTTTTGTAAAATTAATCCTATGAGGTTTTTTTGGGATTTTAACAGCTTTTCTGTTCAGAGCAAAAACTAACATTATGAGTTTCTGCAGAGAATGGGATATACAACAAACAATGAAAACATTGTTTTCATTGTTGACCTGGACAGCAGGAAATGGTAAGGAAGGCATAGGTAAGGAAGAACACTTAAATCCTGGATCAGGTTGTTTCCCTGGTTATGTTGTACAATCTATCTAAACAGAGATTTGAATACTGAAACTCTGTTCTTTCCCTTCAGTAAGCTGAACTGAAATAGTAGATTTTGTGGAAAACTGTTAATCCTTTCTAGAACCTGATACTTTAGGGGGAAGTATTATTATAATAAAATATCACTTTAACAGCGTAATCCTGTAACTGTTATAATGTGACAAATAGAAGTTCTTAGAAAACTGCTGCCTTACTTTGCCTTGTACTCTGTTTTATGTAGTATTAACCAGCTTGCTTAGACTGCCTTCTCTCTGCCAGTGTATTCTGTTTTGATTAGACCAGCAACTGAATAAAAATTCTTTTCAGAAACCTCAAGATAGTAATTTCTTTAAGGGTTATCATCAAAAGATACTAGACTATACTAATTATTCTGAAGATTCTGATCTAAATATAATGATACTAAAGATTCTAAAGGCTGCACTAGTGATAAAAATTTGGAAATGTGAGTCTTGATGTGAGCTTGTGGAAGACAATGGCAAAACTCTTATTAACATTTATGATTTTCCTTTTATAACCTCCTAGTGTATGGGTAAGTAACTGAACAATCCCTCCAACAACTTTTTGGGTGGATGTTAATCTGATGTTACAGATGAATGTACTGAGGCGAAGTAACTTATTAGGGTTCTGTGATGAGTAAGCAATGGAGATGACCAGTGTTCTGTTGTTGTCTCTCTGACCTAATCATCAAGAAATTCTTCAGTATTTGACAAAAGACTTTGGAAGATATCTTATAAGTTTGGATCAACCACATATTGTACATTAATGTGCTATAAAAATGTACTAGATATTTTCAGTTTGCAAACTCACTGCAAGTGCAGGATCAGAGCAACTGCTACTGCCTATCTAACCTGTGAATGCATTTCAAACCACAGCTGTAACTTGGGCATCCCTCTCCCTCCAGTAACTTACAACTTTCAATTTCTAGTGTGCAATTTTGTTCATCCAGGGGATATCTGCGTAGATCCATCATGCAAGCAGCTGTTGTTGTGATCCTGTAAGAGGAGGAGTGGGGGGGAAAGACATGAGATTTAAAACCAAACATTACTTGTTTGCGAACAATTATTTTCTATAATGAACTTTGTGCTGGTTGTGCACATAGAATTCTGGCATACAGAATAGCTTGTAAAGCATGATTAAGCAGTTTATATAGAGTAATATACTAGTTACTGTATAAATTAAATTTCCTAAATTTATGAACTATATCTACAAAGACTGTCTAGCAAGCACTGTTATGAGAACCAGTCCTTGAAAATACTGGGGAATACTGCTTGAAGGGCCATGGAGATGTTATAGTTATGCTTTTTCTCTAAGGATAATTTTTGAGAACCTTACATGTTACATATTACATCAAATTTCATGTTTCTTAAGTGTTTTGCATTTGTTATGGAAAAGGTTGAGGACTTCAACATAGATATGACCTCATTTGCTTCAGCCCTCTACCAAACATGCCTTACTGAGAAGCATTGAGAAGGCATGCAGTAATGATTTGTCAGACATTCCTGCATAATAGTGCTTAAGATCATACATAACTGAACATACTACCTTCAGTCAAAGTTAAGTGCTTTTTAATTAAGGTTTCATAGGGTAATGTTTTGTTCTCAATTAGTAAATCAGCCCTTATTGCTAATTTAGTTTGCCTGTATCAACCAGAAGATTTATTTAAATATGTACAGAAGCAGAGGGTAATACGGTGTTTCCTAGATCACAGAATTACAGTGGCCGACTACTCAATGCTTAGAGTCTTTGCATTGTGTTACGCAGTTCTGAGCCACGTAAGCAATAGCAATTTGTTATTTTTCAGTAACACCAAGGATTTTTTTTCAGGTACAAAGTGATCTTTCAATAGCAAACAATGTAATTATTGTACACATTAGACTTAAGTTCCACACAACTATTTTTTTTTCAAAACTGGAAACTTGGATTAGTCCTTGCCCAAATGTATTAATGTTTTCACTATTTATGTACATGTTTTTGTCACAATAGAACTTTAACTGTTGGCTTAGAGTGCCTGACCACCATTATAATCCAAGATCCAAAAATAAATGTTTGTGCTAATAATGCACTTCTAATTGCAGTTCTGAAAGCAAACACTTGGGTTATGCAGAAAGAAGGTAAACTATTAGTATCAGTTTCTTGCAACAGTAAGTAATCTAAATATACCCAACCTGTCCCTTATTCTTTTGCTGTCCTTGATCATCTTTACACTACTCCACGTGTTCAGTCTACAAGGGAAAATAAAAGCACTTGATTTGTGTTCTAGATTTCCCTCAGCTTCAGTTTGTGCTCCCTGTAGCACCTATTAGGCAGTATCGTATATGCGCAAGTTACTCTACTTAGGTGGAACTGGGAGATAGATAGCGCTCATAGGCCTGAGTGACCTTCTCCAGGCTCCTTGCTGGAAATGGGGTTAACCTATTGCTCCTCAGCTCTCCTTGGCTTAGCTGCCTATACTTGACCCTTCAGTTCTGCTTCCGTGATTCCTGCGTCCCTGCCTTAAGCTATCTACCTGGCCACTGCACACAGGGTGATCAGAGCAGGAGGCCAGCGTGGGCTGGAGCCGCGGCTGCTGCGCTGCTCTCGTCACGGCTCCGGTGAGCACCGGGGCCAAGCTGGCCTGTCTAAAATGGGACCCCAAGGCAGCCAAGACAAAAGCCAAGGTTGCAAAGCAGCAGGCAGAGACCATGAGCTGCTGGTGCTGCACTTAAACTCTTCATAAAACTGCAATATAACTCAGGCTAACTGTGTCACAGCCCAGCGGGCCCAGAGTCCTGTGAGAAGGGGGCCATTTGGTGTGAGAATGGGAGGATCCCCCCAGGACGAGGGCACCGTTTTCTCCTCGGGTTGCTGGTGCTGTTGGTAGCCTGTCAGGGCGATTCAAGCTCTGCTCCTGGGAAAGGTGCCTTTTTAGGGAGGGCAACACTGACAGAGTGCTGTATCCCTGGGAGAAAGAGGTCAGGCAAGGGTGTGCGTGTGGATGGGCAAGGAGCTCTTGGAAAAACTTAAACAGAGAAAGAAAGCACACAGTGTGGAACAAGGAGCAGAGCATGTAGGAGGAATATTGTCAGAAAATGCAGGGGTGTGTTGAGGAAGGCCAAGGCTTGTTTGGAATTAAATTTAGCAAGAGATGTCAGGGACAGCAAGCAAGTGTGCAGATGATACAAAACTGGGTGGAGTGGCTGACACTCCAGAGGACTGTGCTGCCATTCAGAGGGACCTAGACAGGTTGGAGAATTGGTTGGAAACTCATGAGTTTCAACAAGGGCAAATGCAGGGTCCTGCACACGGGGAGGGATAACCCCAGGCACCAGTACAGATTAGGGGTTGACCTGCTGGAAAGCAGCTCCACGGAGAGGGATTTGGGAGTCCTGGTTGACAACAAGTTACCCACGGGGCAGCAATGTGCCCTCGGGCCAGGAAGGCCAATGGGGTCCTGGCCTGCAGCAGGAGGAGTGTGGCCAGCAGGTCAAGGGAGGTGACCCTGCCCCTCTGCTCAGCTCTGGGGAGGTGGCACCTGGAGTACTGGGGGCAGTTCTGGGCTCCCCAGGACAAGAGGGACGTGGAGCTTCTAGAGAGGGTCCAGCGTAGGGCCATGAAGATGATTAAGGGACTGGAGCCTCTATCGTATGGGGAAAGACTAAGCGAGCTGGGCCTGTTTAGCCTAGAGAGGAGATTGAGAGGGGATCTGATCAACATGCACAAGTACCTGAGGGGAAAATGTAGGGAGGATGGGGCCAAACTCTTCTCAGTGGTGACCAGTGACAGGACCAGGGGTAACGGGTGCAAGTTGAAACCCAGGCAGTTCCACCTCCCTGTGAGGAAGAACTTCTTTGCTGTGCGGGTGCCAGAGCCCTGGCACAGGCTGCCCAGAGAGGCTGTGCAGGCTCCTGCTCTGCAGATCTTCCCAACCCGCCTGGCTGCCACCCTGTGCCCCGTGCTCTGGGTGTCCCTGCTGGAGCAGGGGGGTTGGACTAGGTGATCACTAGAGGTCTCTTCCAACCTCAACCCTTCTGTGACTGTGTGATTCTGTGATGCAGTGTTGGAGGAGGTGCAGGTGTCCCCTCTGGGCACTGATGGGATGAACAATGTGTGACAGGGGACTGGTCAGGGTCAGCAGGGCCTCTGTGAGCAGGAAAAGGCAGGTGAAAACTGTTGGAGGCTTCCAATCTGCCAACCCAACGTGGTGGTAAAAGCTGGAGATGCTTTTGGGGAGTTATTTTTGGGGAATCCTAGGCTTTCTTGAAAATAAATACTTGTAATTGCTATGGAAGGATCCAGCAGCTTTCATCGCATGTGATTTGTAAATATGACTTTAAAGCATTTCTTTCTCCATCATGATAGATCCCCATTGTGCAAAGTTCTTAAATGATATTATGCTCTAGGTAACCATAAAACTTGTTTAAGGAGATAAATTAAAGCCATATGCAGTCAGGGTAATTTCTGTCTTGATTAATAAAAAATTGTGTTTTTTTTTTAATGCTGAGTAAGAGAAAAATCCTGTGTGAACTCTCTCAGTGGAGTTAGCAACTTATGGCTTGTGTGTCTACCAAAGGCCTAAAAATACAGCTATTAAAATGCAGAGTATGAGAAGGTAATGGCAGGAAAGGGAATGCAATAGTTGGAACATAGGGCCAAAGCTACAGTAAATCTGTATTCAGAGAAATTAGTCCTAAAAATCACTGGGCATAAAGATTTAATGGCAATGGTGGTAATAGCATGAAACATTGTAAAAGTTTAAATGGAGGACTGCTTCTGAAATAGAGCTGTTTGAATTTCAGAGCAAGATACGATATGATTCTTGTAGGTTTTCTGATTTTGAAGCATGTAAGGTTTTTTTTTTTTTTGTTTGTTTGTTTTTAAATGCTGGGGCTGCTTTGTTTTGTATATACAATGTTCTTTATCCTGCTCTCCAGGCATTCTTTTGACATCTAAAGCAAATTGCAAAATGGGATTGTGCAAAAATCTAAACTGTTAACCTTGTGGCATTTATTTTAATTTATATCATTACTCAGACATCCTGGATTGGAGGCAAGTCTGAAGAGATAACAGACATAATAAAGCAAAATGAAATTCTTGTGTTGTTTTTTTTTTAATTTGGACTTGAGTTTTAAATTATCTGTTCTCGTGCTCTGCTTTTATTTGAGTGTCTGACTCTGTGCCATATTCTTACTAGATGCCAAAATGCCCCAAATAAAGTTATATGAAAAAATACAATTATAAATATTAAGAATAACATTATTCATTTCATTATAATATATATTTTGTATATGATAGGTATGTCATATATTATATCATAATATAAGTAATAATAAGAAAGGATAAAGTTATATGAAAGAAAAACAACATTGCTTTTCCGTATTTGCAAAAATCACTTCCTTATATGATTTTGTCAGAACTTTTCCTGCAGGGCAGTACGTTTTGTATAATCAAATAGTAAAGCTTAGTATTTTTGGTTAAGTCATCAGTGAACGGTTAAAATAAGTACACAATGAGTACAGGAGGTGGAGTTACAGTTCAGCACTTAGAACACTTCATCAAAATGCTGCTAAAAAGCTTTTTTTCAAATTTGAAAAAGAAACAAACAGTATTTAAGGTATGATTAAATATGGAGATGAACAGAGTTAAAACAGTCTGCATTCTGTCATGAGAAGCTTCCTCCTATTTGGAGGAAAGCTGTCAAACTTTAATGCATTTGTTTGTTCTGTATAAATTATAAATGTATATGAGGATATGAAGTGGGATTTTTTTCTTAAGAGCAAAACAAAACCTTCAAATTAAATATAACCTTGCTTCTCTTAGCTGCTACAGAGCTGGGGCCTGTAGTACCCTGTGGAATACAGGTAAGAGATTGTTTCTGAGTGAGTTTAACTTTGCTGATATCAGGGAGCCTAATATGATAGCAACCGGTTTGACTTGGAATCCAGCTCCATGTACCTGGTGGAAATTGTGGTCTTGATTTTTCTCAAATCCAAAGAATCTTTAAGATCTAGTGGGATATTCTGTAAGCAGAGCTGTTGAATGGCTGGAGGAAGGCAGAAAAATCAAACTGTCCATTTAACTTCCAGATTTTTTTTTCCGTGTATGTGCCAGGCAAAAGTTTTCTGAGTTTCGTGCCTGTGGACATTGCGAAGCTCAGAGCACAGCCTGAGTACTGAGTGGTTAGGTGCCTGGGCCTCGGAGAATGTGTTGTCTCCAAACCTGTAAGCATGCCCTGCTTTCAAAAGTATGTTTAGGAAGAGCTAATAGGTAATACAATATTGGTATTTTCAACGCATCTCATTAAAAGTTGAGAGAAAATAGGAATATAGGTTCCTGAGACAGATGAAGAAAAGATGTCAGTACTTGTTTTTATATACCTGACTCCATTAGCATGTGAAAACTATTTTTTTGATTGAAAAATTATAATAATTTTAGTAAATGTGTCATCCCCTGCCCTAATCAGTAGGAAATATATCTGTGGCTCTAGGGAGATAAGCTGTCAACTGCCAGGTCACTGCTGGAGAATATGTAGTTTGAGATAACACTGAAGTATATAAGGAGAACATTTGTATGGATTTAGGTTAGCAAGTGCAAAACACATTTCCCTTTAATCTTGCTCACAGAAACAGCAGAGTTGTTTAAAAATAAAAAGGCTCTTGATGAAGACATGTATTGGAGAAATACACAACTCACAAAGTTAAAGATATAAGTTGCTGAAAACAGAGCCTGCTTAGGAAGGGTCACACGATCTTTATTTTGTTGGGTAAAGTGACCAGTTTTAAGTTGCACAGAGACGAGGCCATGAAAATTGCATATGCTTTGGACTTCGTGTTTTATTGATATTCTGAACTGATAAGTATTTCTTGAGTTGCCTTTCCTTCATCTTTGTTTTCAGTTGAGAAATGGCTTCTTTTTTATATAGTGGTTTGGAAATACTGTGGTGTGTCTCTTGGGAAAGTGTGTAGAGGGATGTTTGTGTGTAAAGTAGATATGCTATTTATATTTTGGGTTAATTGGAGGGAGGTGCAGTTAACACGCTGTAAGTAAATAAATATTAGGCCCAAGTTTCCTGCCAGGAGCTTATTAGAACTTTGCTATAATTACTTTAAGTAATCCAATCCCTAGCCAAACTTTGGCACCATAATGAACAGGGGCAGCAAAGTTCTGACATGCCTGTACCAACCTGGTGTTAATGCAGTAACTGTGTCCGACACCTCTAGTGGACAGAGGTGGCATGGAAAAGCATTGCGGGGTAGAAATGTGTGTTCTGCAACCTGCAGCTCTGCTACCTTTTGAGGCTGTTGCCCTCTCCTCTCCCTGATTTCACCACTCTACCTTTCTCCCAGTTTTCCCTCTTAGTTGCCCACGCTGAGCTTCAAAGAAAAGGACATGTCATAAAGCCCTAAAATTCCTTTCACGGCTGAAACTTTGTTTTTTAATAAGAAAAGAGCTGAAGCAGGAAAAAAAAAACGAAATCAGAAGAATAATTTAATAATAGTATGGCTGCCCAGTGTTGTAGTGTAGTAATGGAATGGGATTTGTGCTGTGATGTGAAGGCCTTATTTTGAATTTATTGTCCATCCTTGGATACCCCGTAGACTTCCTAAGAATAAAGATATTTGCTATGAAGAAAATATATTAGCTATGAATATAATATACGTATATAGTATATGTATATACTATAATAATATATGAATAATATATTAGCTATGAAGAAGGAATATTCATTTTTCTCTGAAGCATAAATATAGTTGTCTGTTCCCAGGTAAAAGACAAGCATGAAAAATTAATATGCAGGGAGTCAGATCAACAGTATTGGTTTGAAACAAAAATACTAAAAAATGTAATACAAGCCATTGCTGTCCCTATTGCTCTTTCCATTCACACACATTCTTCTCCACAGAAGCTGCTGAGCTACCCCTTAGGCTGCAGTCTTGATAAATATTTCTTCTGGCAATAGCGCTGTCCAGTATTGCCTTGGTCATATTGGTGACTGTCAGTCACTCACCCAGATAAGGCAGAATTCGCCCGTGTTGATTATGTCCTTCTTAGGTTAATTTAGCATGGGTCAGTTCACTAGTTTGGCCAAGTGCTTGACCCTAAAGCAAGTTAACTGGCATTATGTCTAAAGAGAGAGTCAGGGTTAGGAATGAATCCAGGGACTGTCAAGAACTGCTTAAAATCTGGCACCTAAAGAGTTTTGTCAAGTTATTCCATTGTTGGGGTTACATGCTAGCACGTTACCAAGGTGACCTCATTACCGGTGAACTGTTGGAATTGGAGCTTTGTCTCAGGCAAATCCTGGAAGAGTCAAAACAATTCTTAAGCATTTCCTTGTTCATCTTAGTAGTGAGGCCTAATCCTACGGGATACGCTGAATACATCTTGTGTAGGGATGAGCCACAAGTTAGGACAGAGGCCCTGCAGCATTTAGCTGAGAGAAAAAATGGTTTGTGGATATATCTTTTTGATGTACAGACAGTTACCAGTTGGAATGCAGTAGATGTTGGTCTGCAGTAAACTTGTGACTAGTGTTTGCTGTTGTGGTTATTTGTTTGCTCCAGTTCTTTAATCCAGGCATTGGTCTCCTACATTGTCTTTGTGCCTAAAAAGCTATGTGGTAATAGTGGCTTTTTTTTCTCCTTAACAAAACTGTGAGTTCTGTCTTAGCAAAACCGAGCAGCTTGGCAATGAGAACAAACAGAGCAAGAATCTGGAAGTCATTATAAGCTCTTCTTAAGATACGCTCTTTCCAACTCTAAATAAAGGTGGTTAATAGGCTAGGTGGCCCTAGCACTAGAGCTGTTTTATGATCATTTTATATTTAAGCTCCTCTTTGGAAGTTAAGCACGTAAGAGGATGCCCAATCCTCATGATTTCGTGTTTCACCCCAACTGGGTTCCCCAGAACTTTCTCTTTTGAGCTCAGTTCAGATAGGACGTTGTATAGACAGTGTATGGACAGTGGATGAGTTTGGGGTAGTGTTTTCTGAGGGCAGCAAAGCCTAACTGTCTTTCCAGGATCTAGTACAGGCTAGCAGTTGGGTGGAAGCAATCAAGAAGGAAGAGGAATAACAGTAGTATCCACACATTTTAGCTCTGGACCTTCATAGAAAGCATACAAAGCCAAGTTTTTTGAGAAAACAACAACAACAACAACAAAACCCTTTGTTTTTCCATTCTACCCTTGGCAAATTTGTTGCTAAGTGGAAGTAACAGTAATGAATGTTGGTAATTCAAACATATTATCTTGGCTATATCTTTGGCTGTCTTTAGCACTCTGACATCTTCCAAGTACTCTATGATCTTTAAATTTATTTAAATTAATCTCAGAAGTCTGTAACTGTATTTTGGATGCATAGGCATTGAAATAGGTTTTAAAACTTTGACTTATCTAAATAAATTCCCCATATAAGACATCTGATGCAAGTAGGCTGTTTTTATCCTGTTGATTTGGACTGTAAGCTTTGGACACAGTAGATGGAAGATGTGTATATTATAAGCACTAGCGTAGCAGTCACTCAACCCTGAGCTCATCCTGAAGCTCCAGGAGAAGCTGAAGCTCAAGAGCAAAGGCAGGAGTAGAAGGAGGTGGGGAAGGGGATGCCATGATGCGGAAAAGTAATAGGAGAGGAAGACAAGGTCTAAAAAAAATCTTTTGCTTTGACTGAAGTTAGGAGCATCTAAAATCAAAACTCCAAGCCTAATATATTGTTTGAATATGTAATGAGCACTTTTGCTGTTGGGTAAAGTGCATCAGGAATAGAGCAGTGTGAAGATGAATGGCGTGTAAAGTACTAGAAATAGCAAACTCATTAATGTGTTACTATGTAACTTCTTAAATATTGCCAAAAAGATCTCCTGGTCTGATATTTGTAAGCCAAGTATCAGTGCAGTGAGAATTTTTACAGCATAGCTATAAACCCATAAAAGTAAAATTTATAGTAGAAATCCCAATAGAGCTATAACTATACCATGGCAAACAAGAAGGTTAAAATAAAAAGTGCCTGAGAACAGAGCTGAAATTCACTGCAAAAAAGTAGTTTAGTTTGACAATGCAAGTATGTTGTAAGTCAAAAAGAGAGACACAGCTGGAAATACTTAGCATAGTGAAAGCTCCAAGAGGGAAGAAGAGTTAGGTAACTGGTTTCCAGTCTGATTTCAATAAAAAGAATGGTACCAAGTCTCTAACTATTTCAGTATCTCTCTGCAACCTTTCTAAAAGTGACTAACTGCAAGAACAGTGATGTTACTATTGAAATTTCTAGTCACAAACACTGTCAACAGACTGAAATATCCGACCCGTTCAGTAGGTAATGGAAGGTGCCAGTGGTGTTGGTACCACTTGATATCCTGAGCTTTGTTGTTCTCAGAGTGAAACCAAGCATTGTTTTATGTGTAAAGAGAATTGCCAACATACACTTTTTGGCCTGAAATGTTATTCTTTAATTCAGGGAAGGAGATACATACTGTGTATGTATTGTCCTTTTTACCCAGTTCTTAGCTGGAATTGCATAAGAAGCAGCTTAACAAGGCCCAAAGAGTGAGTAGCTTCACTGCACGTAAAGCTTTTCCTGACTGCAGGCTGATGAGTCACATGCAGATTTTATCTGAGTGGGTCACATCTTTGAAAAGAAAATTAGGTTTGTGTCAGTGAGAAATTTTTATCCTAGAAGACCTCCTAACTCAAAGCTACACTGATGGGGCTGATTTATGGCTTAATGTTTAACTGTTTTTCAGTCTCTCAGTAGTGTCAGTTATTTCGTGAACTGCATAGAAGTTGGATATAACAGAAATGTTTTAAGGGGAAAAAAAAAGCTCCACACTTTACAAGCTCTTAGCATGCTTATGCAGAATAGATTTTTTTGTAAATGTGTTTACACTTTAACTTTGAGAAGAAGGAACCTGCCCCAGGGTTGAAGTTTTGTCTGGTTTTATTTGGTTTTAGACTTCAGTTGTATTCAAAATGTAATTTATCTTTTACTCTTAGGTAAGTATCCTGTTTGTGTTCTTTCATTATTCACCCCAATTCATCTGCCTGAACGCCTGGCTAGTGTGTACCAGTGTCATAGATGAAAGATAAGTACCAATGTTGTGTCTTGAAAACACCAAACCTGCCAATACTGCTCTGTAAACTGAACATCCCTCAGAAATGGAGCATACAGGCTTGTTACAGTGTTGTTTCAAAACTTAATATATATCTCATAATACAAAGGATGTATATCTTGTAGCTAATATAGTTGTATAAATCCTTTCACCTTGATACATAAGGCGTTTTGTCTCCTTACATATTTTTCCCCCTTTGAAACAATATACACTCCTTTTAAAGGTTTTGTATAAAGGTTGCCTGATAATCAAAGTCAGGTACTTAAAAGCCACCAACAATTCAGACTTCTTGGGTCAATTTTAAGGCAGAACTTTTTTCAAATGGATGGAATATGGGATAACCAGAGAGTTGAACCTGTTAACGTAGGAAAGGAGAATATTCCATTAAGCATTCAGAGTTCAGGTTGTTCAAATCATGCTCCATTGAAAAGTATAGACAAAATTTTTTGACAGGATTTTGCAGACCATTTGCAGACTAATTAGGGTTACAGAAATTTGCATCAGAAATCCAAGAAGAGGTATGCATGGAATCTATAGAGCTGCATTTAAGCTCTATTTTCCTGTGCATTATGTGCACAGGAAAACTGGCTAGAGAACACTTGATTATCACTGAAATCCTGAAGATTAGTTGTGTTCTGAATGGTGGTGCAAATTCTGCACATTTTTTTTGCATATATGAAGTGTAAGGAAGCCTGATGCTGTGTGAATGAGGACGTATTAGCTATTGCCTCTGGCCAGCAGAGTGATTCAAAGCCTTGATCAAAGAAACAAAGCGACCACATTTTGCGAAGCAAAGCAATGAGCTGAATGAACATGAGAATTGTCTTCCTCAATTGCCTAAACATCAAGACAGATAATATTTCCGAGAGTTTCCTCACTCAGGCTCCAGTGCTGCCCTATATCAGGAATTTCTTTTCACGTTTTTCCTCCAGTCCTGAGTGAGATTTAGTGCTCTGCAGACTCAGACTCTTCAAACTTCCTTATTCTTCTAGCAATCCATCTGCATTTAATTTCTGTGGGCAACTGAGATAACGCACTCGGTATCTGTTGTTGGGTCTGATTCTTTTGTCTTTAGCTTTGAGAGCACGGTATGATAAATTCTATTTAATGCCACTATACCTTTAACCATATTTTGTTCAAGAGGAGATGGTAACCAAGTATTGTGCATTTATGCAAGTGTTTACCCATGATCTTTACAAAGTTTTTCCCTCAAATCAGCAGCTACCTTTAACAGGGAATTTGTTGTTGTAAACAACAATATACATATAAAACAGTAAAGTTTACATTAATACAGCTAATTCCAAATCAGGTAAATTACCATTAGATTTGACGCTTTTCCTGCTTCATAATATCAGAAAGATCATGAGTTCATTGGATAGAGCCTTAATGTTTCCTGCCTATTTTTGCTTTTTGCGGGTTGCAAATGACTTGTTAAGTAGTTGTTACACTGTGATAAAATTGTAACCCTATTCCCAGTGATTAGTCAGAATGATTTCTTTCTCCTGAAGATATTTTATGGATATCTTATTTTTGTATAGGAGGAAGTTAGGAACCTTTCCAGGAGATATATCTGAAAACTATTTCAGAAATGTTGTAATATTTTAAACTTATATATAGAAGTTCTTACTGGTCTAGCACATTCTTCCTTGGCAGAATATATGGGTCCTTTGGAATAAGAAGGATTTACATATAAATTTAACTTCTTGTTGCATTTACACAATGTAATCACATGTTTGGCAGTAGTGGGAAGATCTATAATATGGATTTTGCTTTGGCCATTTAACTACTTTTGCTAAAGCTAGGGATAGTCTATTTGAGTATGGTAATAGCGGTTGAATTTGGCAAATAATACTTCACATTTTTATTTTTTAGTTTTGTATTCTACAAGTGAGTGAGTATGGCAGAAGATTGAGCTATTCCTCCTGTGAGTGAAAATTTATAGTCAGTGTTGTGCAATATTCAGGTAGCTTTACTTATAATCTGGTGGGCATGCAGGCTTTTGAATTTTTCAAGGAAGCACTTTGATATTTTCACTGACATGTTAAAAATAACCCTGACATTTTGCCATTAAGATATAATAGGAAAAAGAATTAGAAATGGAATAAAAGATGAGTAGTGAATGAAAGCTCATATACATATCAAAAAGCTAATAAAAGAAACTCCCCTTGCCAGAGAGAAAACACTTTTAATGGAACAGGTACTCCACTCTTGACCTCTCAATTTTGATCTTATAGGGTGACCTACAAAGTATCTTCAAAGATGGATCTGAAGACTAAGCCTTAGAACTGTGCATTCATAACCAAGGGTGGTGAAGGATATGGGTTTAGAAATCCTTCTGGGAAAAGCTGGTGCTTGGAATTCCAGCCAGTTAATTGCACGATTCTCTGGGGAAGCATGTGCTGGAAGCCAGGAGGCAGCAAAATGCAGCAGGGATTGAAACCTTTGACAGGAGTTTTGCTAGCAAAGGAAATATTAATGGATCTACAGCTTCAGAGTAACTGGTTTAGGTTGCACTTAACCTGAAGTTTGTTTTTTGCTTGATGCAAAGAGGGGCTTGTGCAAGAACGTCTGTTTTTTTGCAGTTATACCAGTTGGCGTGATAGAAAAGATAAAAAGATCCATCCTAAAAATGTTCTTGTAGGACTTTGGGATCTTTTTAAATCAAACTGAATTAATATTATTCTGTTCATGAAATCTGCAATCATCATCCACAGATTTGGAACCTTTGTCCAGCACAGAGGCTGTGCCATTCGCCTTTTAGGAGCACAAATGTACCAGAAGCAGGAATACTTTTAAATACTTCAAGTATTTAACGGATACTAAGCATGCATGTGCAGAGCAAAGTTATTATTTTTCTCCTGCATAGTGACTGGCCTATGAGAAGTGAAGCATTCAGGGACTCTAAGGATATTAATATCACATGTTTATGATATTTAAACCTTACTGAAGCATTTGAGAGACACCTGGCTCCTTGCTTGTCTCCTGTAGGCAGAATCCCAGCAGGGGGCCCCCAGGTAACACTGAGTTGTCGTCCATAATCTTCGTGCAAGTTACTTGTCTGTGGCTGGATATTAGCTGTGCATTTTAAAGCTTGCTAGAATTTGAAATAAATTACCATAGTTGCTATACCTTAAAAAAGATTTGTTTAAGGTTTTAATTCCTTTTCCCTCAATCAAATTGCTTTCTTTTTCGTGCTTGCATCTTTGCATTGTCCTCAAGAAATACTTGTTAATCTTGGTTTAAGTTTACTAAAACTGTTTTTGTGAATTAATCAGGGCAGTGGTGGTGTTGATACCCACTATATGCCCAAGATGTGGAAGCCCAAACTGTATGTGATGCAGCGCAGAACTGCAAAGGGCCTAACTAGTGCATGCACTTTCTTAACAAAATACGTATGCAGCCACTCTGCTTGTGTACCTTTAGCAATTTTTTTGTCCCAGAGTTCATTCAGGTTTCATCAGCTTTCGGATATTATTAGGAGAGTTCTTGTCTCTTATAGATAACACCTAAATTAAGACTCCTTTTTGTGGATATAGGTGCAGTCATCTGCCTGGTATAGGTGTCTGGGGGAATTTTTGCAGGCTCCCCTACAACCTTAATTTGTTTCCTGACACTTTCATTGCCCAGCAAATGCATACATATGCTGGTTTTGATTTTCCGCCCCCCCCCCGACTTTAGTTGCGACTTGGTGCTTCATTTATGTTGGTAATCAACATTAATATAAATGAAATGAGAGTGAGGATGTTTTTGAACAGCTAAGACCTTATTTTCCCCCTCAATAGTAATTATTCTCAACATGCTAGAAATTAATTGCATGCAAATTGGAAATCTGTAACAAGGTACAACTTTAATTATTGTCTCTTTGGCTGTTTTTTGTTAGAGTGAAATGGATTTGCTTCTATGAAGTGTCTTATTAATGAACTTCAAGACCAGGAAAAAAATACGCTGTGGCAAATACCAAATACATTTTGGTATGAAATATCTTTTTTTTGGTTGTTCACTTATAAGACACCTGTATAACAGCTTATCAGGCAAGAGCTCTTACATTCTGTGATAAGAGGAATATAAGATGGTAAACTATGCAGAAATTCCTAGTCAATATTGTCAGACCCCCTGCCCCCACTACCTATCGCCTAAAAGAAGGTAAAGAAAAAAATATTTAAACCAAGTTGGCTATTGATAAAGAAATTCTTAGGCTGTGTATAATTTTATTTGAGGTTCTTCTCAAAGTACCTTGTATCATGAAAATTCATTTTAATGTAGTTTCTGTCTGTCTTAATATTTTTGAGGACACTGTCTCTGTTGCTATTTATATACTGACCAGAGATGGTAGGTATATGGTTTTTCATATGGTTTATGGAGTTTTTGCCAAAAAAGATAGTAGACTGTACATGGAGAAAGGCAGTCTTGACATAGATTGCACTGACAGTGGCACAGGTAGTAATTTCTTGTTCGAGTGAAAGGGATGATTGTGGCTTGTTCAGATTTAATATGCAGAGCACTTGTAAGACAGAGGACAATTAAATCATCTGAGAACAATTTATACCAATAAAGCAAGATCTGATGTGCTGCTTGGAAAATAGGTAGTATATATTTTGCACTGTCCTTCAGTGTAAAGCTAACCATTTGTTAATCCCACTTAGTTTTATTTGTTAATTTGATGTGATTGGGTTGATTTTTGTTAATCTTTGGTATAAATGTGGTTAAACATGTTTTAAACAATATTAATACCTTTAAATAGGTGACAAATAATTTCAGCAATCTGAGTTTGATCCAAAATCTGCTTGAATTAAAGTGGTCTTTGAATGAGGCCTACTGGGCTTTGCTCTACAAAACGCTTATGATGCAGTTGTTCAAAGTGCTCTACATGATTGTTGTAATCGATTACAGCATCTGAAGCTGGAGCTTAATTTCAAGCCCATGGAGCTTCTCTTTGCGATTTTGGCAGACTGCTTAGGCACTTAATTGCTGATCCTAAGAGCCTCCACTCATACATTTAAAGTGGAGCCCATGTTAAGGAGTGATCGATAAGACTTGTTCAGCCTCAAGTGATTTGCCTTTCCTATTTTAGTTTTATACTTTTATGAATATAGAAAAATATATGAAAATGGAATAAAAAAAAGAATTGGCAGATTTGCAATTGGAGGAAGAAGATCCCGAATCAAATGTAGGCAATTAGTTGATAACACAGTATGAGCTGATGAATAGTTGCTTCACCTGGAGCTACACTTTTCCAGACAAATCTGCTATTTACTGGGGCTGGAGGAATAGAAAAGGGAGCGATTAGCTTCATGGCCAGCTGGAATTTGCATGTTGATTGCTGGTGTGAGGACAATATTTCTTTCTCTCTCGGAGGCGGATGCAGTTGGTTGTGCTGAAGGAAGGTAACCAGACTTTCTCTGACTGGCATCTGTGACTTAAATTGTTTTGGCAGACTGAAAGAATAGTAGCTTTTCTTTCTTGTGGAGTTTTAACACAGCTTGTGGTTTTGTAATCTTCCATTTCCATTGGCTATTTAACTAGCAATTTACTGCTTTGTTTTATCAAGTTTCATAGGCTCCATACTGTGGTTCACTTTTATAAAAAGTCTCAGTGCTTTGGAAAAAAAAAAAGCAAGCTTGTGTGGTATGAAGGAGCTCATCAGCTGTTACAGCTATGGTGTTTTTCCTGGAGTGGTGAATATTTACATAAATTACACCCTATGATTTTTACCTAAGCTCACTTTTATCTTAAATTTCCCCAGTTATAGCTGTGAACTTCCAGTTATAGCAACATTATCTCTTTGATATTCTTCATCAAATGATGTTAAAGAAATGATAGAACTGTATTGCTAAATATGTTACCTAATGTATAACATATAAAACTGTAAGTAGTAGTACAGTAGTAACTGTAATGTGATTGCATTTTACCATATATACAGCATTTCACAGCTGCCATTCATTTGTGGACACAATATAAAGCTTACAAATCCAACAGGTCCATAACCCAGGGGTGCCTGAATTATGGTTGCCTGTTCTGCTTCCAGCTCTGACTGGAGACAGCAAGGAGTCGCTGTCAGGGTCAGGTAGAGAGAAAGAAATTGCAGGTAGAAAGAAAGAAGTTGCAGGTTTTTCTCACCACTGTCTAATTAACTCCTCGAGAAATAAAACCATGATGAATAGATCTTTCTACAGTGAATAAACTAAATTTTCTGATCCTGCACAGATTTATCATCTTTATCATGCAGTGGTACTGTGTGTCTCTTACAATCTTCATATTAGCTAGGTTAACCTCAAGTGGGTCAGGAGCAGCCAGGTTTGGGGAGAAGTGTTCGTCTCTGGACAGCTAAGCTGACAGTGGGCAAAAATGCACATTTCAAAACCTGAGAGAGGGGGGTCTGGCTGGAGTTGAATTAATATTTCTGAAATGAAATCAGTCCATGGTGAAACAGATTTTTATCTTGCTGCTAGCACTCTGACTGTGGTTAATAACCAGATAGTTGTAGGGGCGCTGTGCCTGGGGAAGAGGCAGCCTTAAAGTAGGTTGCCATGAGCTCAGGAGGGCGTACGAGGGGTTACAGCTCTTATTCCTGCTGCTTTTATTTGTGTCTGAATGCAATTAGTTTTTTTCATCAAAAAACAGAGCAAATTTCNCCTCCCCGCCATAAGCATGTAACTGCTCTTTTCCAGTTATTTTGCTCACTCATTTGCTATAAAGGGGTCCCATTCCCTGGCATTCCTTCACAGCTCTCTCAAAACAGAGCTGTGCATCAGACTACACCTGCACTGCTTTCTCAAGCTTTCTGCCACATTTTGGCAAGTTCCCTCCTCAGCCTCTGCCTGGGAAATAGGGGACTGACTTAACTCACCTGTTTGAGTGCCTGTTTGAGTGCTGCTGTGCTTTATGCAGTAAGGAGCTGACTGGAGCTTATGAAGATGAAAAAAAATGTATTTTCTCAGAATGTGTTACAGAAATCAGTTTGCAATCTCTGCCAAATCAATTGCACTGTATGGGAAATAACTTGGGAGAGATTTCATCAAACTGTTTTGCACAAGCTAGAAATGATACTGAAAATGCATTTTGTAGTTTACAGTAATGTTGCATATTGATGATGATGCAGCTCCTGGGCAAATACAGATATTTTGGCTTCACAAACATGTAGGGTGAAGGAGTCTTTGCCTAAGCATCCATGAAAGCGCATACATGCTATACATTTTTATACTATGTTTAAAATATACTATGTTTGTACTGTATGCATGTGAGTGTATGTCTGTAAGGACTTTAAGGCTCTAATAAACATTCTTGCAACTGTGCAAATATTATGTAAATAAGATTAGTTTCTAACATTTAAGAAAATTCTCAGGCCAAAAAGTGTTTTAATCATAACAGCCCTGTGAAGATGTCTTTCAGGTCTCAGCGGGTAAAAGGAACTGTAGTATATGAAATCTAAAGGCAATTGTTAAGATGCATTTTTCACATGTTCTGTCAGATGATAATGATGTCCTGGAGTCTGTCAGCACCTTCCTCATTGTATGTATTGTTTTTTGGTTTCGTTCTCATAAATTCAAGTAGCAGTAGTTCTGTAACAGAAGTGACTGTGTAAAAATGCCTTTGGGTTCCATGATAGAGACTGATACACTGTCTGTGAGCATAACAAGTTCAGAAGAAATCACCATGAATCAAATACTTTTAAATGTGTTTTTTCTTGTGAAGCTTGAGCTGATGGGTTGAAAGGTTCTCTCTGAGCGCATGGGTAGTGTTGTGGTTTAAAGTTATGTTTTATAGGCTAAAAAGTCGTATTTCAAACTTTAATTTTCAATAAGCTCTCTCTCTCTTTTTTTTCCCCACAAATGATTACTTTTGGTTTTGTATTGCTGCAGCAACTTCTGTTCTTTTCAATCCTATTTAGGTATATTTAAGGTCCTTAAAAATAGCTAGGTAGCTAAGAGTCATGCTTTATGATTTTTTTCAGGTTAGCTGAAGTACACTTTGGGTTTTATGTGCTGTGGATATTGCTTTCACTTTTGAATGATAACAGTGATCAGAGGTTACTTCAAACAGGCAATTTTTTTTCCTCCTCCCACCCTCCCAAGCAAAGCTACCTTGACTTTTAAAATAATGCGAAGCCTTCACAGACAGGCTCTGGAATAAACTTAATGTAACTGGTAACTTGATTTAATTTAAATTTTACATTTATGTACATCATCTTTAGATTGTACCTCTTCAGATCTTAGAATATATTTTTATGTATAGGGTGAATATGAATTACAGTGTAGAAAGTAGCTGTGGTTTGGAAAGGCAGTAATAAACCAAGGCAAATTAAAGAAAACCTATACTTAGATGTATCAATAATATAGAAGCAACTATAGTGAATTCGAACTGTTCTCTCCTTTTCCTACTAAAAATTGGTTGCATTTCTTCAGAAGAGCTTGAATTTTATATTTTGTTTTGGGGAAATTATCGAAAGAAGGAAGCTTTTGGTTTTGGCTGGTTGAAGGGAGAACATGCAGTGGCACGAGGCCTTGCTAGTCTGGCTACAGCTTATTAAAGATAGCTACAATGCCTCGTGGATGATATTTTAGCAGTATTTTGCAATGCTCTAGATTGAGTTTGACTTATAAAGCTGCAGTGAGGAACCAAAAGGAAAGAGAGAAGGACCACGGTGGTGATGCCGGCACTTAGCACTCCTTGCATTCTGCCAGGACAGCAACACGCCTGATTAAAACACCCAACATACCGTAGGCCATAGAGGACTGTCCCATCCGGATGGAGTCGAATCATTCGGTTTTTCACTGTCACCCCGTGGACAAATGACTTCTTGTCGTTTTGGAAATACGTGTCAGGCACCCAGAGCTGGTCAGCCACTCTGTTGTCCAGTGTCAAGTTTAAGGGTATTCCAGGGTAGGAGAGCCTTTTATCCCTCCAGGACTGCTGGAAGTACATGGTGAGGGTGTAGTCCTAGGGAAGGGCAGAAAAAAGAGGAAAAAACCTTGAATAAGAAGGTATTTTGGGATTTTGCCTAGTGATTGACCTAACACCAGTTTATTTTTTTAGATGCCTTTTAATCAGTAACTGAGTCTCAGTAGCACATTAAGAAATGTAAGGAACATTAAAATGTTATTAATCATGACCATTAGCCTTCACCTGTTCATGTTTCATGTGTATGTTGAGCTTCATGCTACTCACCAATAGCAGCGTGGCCTCCTTCTCTCCACCCTACAGGCTTTGTGCCAAAGGGAATACCTGGAACTTGTGGAATAACATCATGGTCTTCAGCCTATGGATCACACTCTACAATTTTTGTTTTGACTTTTTTTTTTTTAAATCCAAAGAGAGGAGGGATCTGGCTGACCTCTGCCCAAGAGCATGACATCCCCCTGAGGTCTTGCGATATTCCCTGTGTTTTTCCTGAAGGATCCCCACTGCAATCCAGGAAGGCTAGCTGTCCCTATACCTTCTGAGAAGAAGCAAATGTTATCTCAGAAGAAAGGTGAATAACTTTTAATGTTTTGCTGAAACAAACACTGTAATTCCCTTCTAGGAGCTGGGCAGATCTCACTTCAGCTCAGGCAATGTTGTGCTTTCTGATGTTGGTAATCAAATGTACTGCATAGAGAATGGACATCTTGTGTTGACTATCACATGGTGGCTCAGAGAAAACATAATTTATGCAGTCTTGTTTTTTTCCACTTGGCCTGAAAAGGTATTTTAAGAGGCTTCTGGCCTGATTTGCTGTCTCACCTCTCTATCCTTGAGAATTAGCGATTTTAAAGTTAGTCTGTGTGTGTGTGTGTGTGTGTGTGTGTGTGTGTGTGTGTGTGTGTGAATATATATAAAAAATATATGGAAAAGCCCATGCACTTTGTATGTGATGGGTTTCTTGACAAGAACAGTGGTATGTAGAACACTAGTTTTTTCCTCTCCCTCTTCTCCCCAGGCCTTCTTTCCAGGGTGGCTCCTGTCAGGCTACCCTGGAAAAAAAAAAAGCTAACAATTGAGAATGTTCCCTATGTCTTAAAACTCAGCTATAGAGAGTAGTAGTCAAGATAGGCTACATGATATCTTAAAGCATAAGCTCAGGGGAAAAAAAAAAAAAAAGAAATTCTGGTTCTGGATTGTGGCTAAGAGAAAATGAGCCACTCCATTTAGCATCATGGTCTGCCTTAGAAATTTGATTTCATCTGCCTATGTTGTATACAAAATGCTGTTTCCTCTGTCCGTGCCCAGCTGTGCTGTACTGTGGACAAGTACGTGGCAGGCCAGAAAGTGCTAATGGGGAGAGCTTCATCCTATGGAAGCTCCTTGTTTTGTGCCTTAGAATGACTTATTTTTTTCCCATTCAGAAAAAAACCATGGGGGACTTACTGATACCATATTTTAATAAAGATGTCACACTTTTGAAAGTTGCTGACACTGTAATTTCTTTATTTAAAAAAAATACTTGGAGGTTATTTTAATGAACAATTATACATCTAGTATATAATGAAATTATCCTTCTACTATAACTATAATATTCTAATGAAGTAGTTAAACTTTTCTTGTTTCTTTTCTTTTGGGATGCCTTTTGGCAAATTATGTTTTTTAATCTGAGTTTAAGCAGTGAGGTAATTACTGAACATGGGTTGTAAATTTGGAGAATGAAGATCTTCCAAGCCCAGGTTTGCACAGCAACATCACATTAATGTTTACATTAATGCTTACATGCCAATAAACTCTTACATTGAGAACTACATGAGTTTAATCAGAATATATATTTTGATGCAGTCATCTTTCCTTTAGACTGTAGTCCAGCTTAATGAACTAATCATAATCATGCATCATGTAGGTGGAATTGGTTCTAACCTCTCACCAAGTGACTCTCCCCAAGACTCAGAATCTCAAATTCAGTGTGTGCATAAGTGAAATCCTCCTGCCTGTCAGGTGTCCCAGGGATCTGTACATGCAGTGCAAGTCTCATAGATAAGCTCTGGGAACAAGCTTTGCTGCTCGTGTAAGTTATAAAAACTTCTTTTAGAAGAGAAAGTGTGGGGACCACAGATGCCAGTTGTGCCTAAGATCAGAAGAGTGATTTAGAATTCCAGTAACAGACTGGGGAGCTCTTGTTTAATTTTCCTTTTTTTTTTTTTTCTCCAAAATCATCTCAGTAATATTGTTGTACAATGTATATAGATGATGTAAGGACAGTAATGGAATTTTTCTCCTCTGATACCTATTCTGCTTTCAGAAAGCCACAGATGTGTATATTAAAATAGCCAGATAATACAGAAAGGTGGTATTTTCCACTCTGAGGTGTACCAGCATAATGTGGCAAAACATGATGTCACATGCAATCTTGCATTAAAACCTCATTTTCTGGGACACACTGAGGGTGGTGAAGCACCAGTTCATCAGCCAAATTACCGTTTGCAATGGATTAAAAAACTGTGGCTTTAATATGTTATATTGTCAGTTCCTTTGTTTTTTGACCAATTCAGACATATATATTTTAAAAGGAAAAAGGGAAATTTTGTAACTTGCAGCGTTCAGTATGATCTAAAAGACCTGTTGTGTTTTGTCTTTCAAAGATGACCTGAATCTAACTTTTGTTGTTGTTCCATGCTTTAGAAAAATAGCTTAGCACTTCTGTGACATATTTAAGTAATAACTGAATATCAAAGCATATTCAGAAAGTCTTGCTAGCAAAAAAAATAACACTGAAAGCAAGTCTTATTTAAAAACTAGTAAATAGTGAATGTCTTGTGAATATTTAGCTGCTGTAGGTCAAATCAATAGTGAATATTAGAACTTCAGATGAGCTGGCACATCAGACTACAAAGAATAGAGAGGGACAAACACAATTACAATATGCAAATCTTTAATATGATAAAAGCTTTACTTTTGGGTTAAAATGGCCTTATGTCAGGAGGCCTTAGAATGGGTCAGTGTCTATGTGCTAATCTATGTGGATCTGCATCAGCTGTTTGAGAGTTCTAGATCCTTTTGGTACTTTACAATCAGCAGTAATAGAAAACTGTTCCCATACCCAAGAGTCAAAAATCTTGAGTATTATTGTGATCTAAGGTGAAAAGGATGCCAGGCAACATGCTAAATCAACCATATTAAACCAGGAAGTCACTGTGCAACAAAGAGAGTACATGGAGCACATTTATGTCATATTTCTAGCAGGTAACAATACGTAACTATAGTGGTGGGGTGCATGTTGTACACCCCAGCAATCTTGAATTATATCCTAAGCAACCACCCAAAATGGTGGTAGCAGCGCAGATGATAAAGGGGACTCGGTGCAATTCCCTGGAGCAGGTTGAGGAAAGGGGTGAGTGACCGGGGCAGCAGGAGGAAGGGCAAGGAGTGGGGAAACACTAGGGTTGTCCTGTCTTTGCTGTGCCCTGGTTCGGTTCTTGCAAACCAGCCTCGTGTCAGGAGACACAGAGTGAGAAGCTCCGCTCGCTCCAGAAGAGTAAAATAAAACCCTTCTACGTTCCTGAGAGATTTGAACAGGATCAAAGCAAGCTTCAGTTTTGCAGAAACTACATTTTCTGTCAGAAAAATGACAAATCATTTGTAGGTGTGAGATTTCTATAGGAAAAAAAGTTATGCAAGGAATGCAGTTCTCCCGTTTCCCTTGATCCAGTTGGTTGGTATTATTTTTAGTGAATTTTCCTGCTTTTTTTTTTTTTTTTTTCCCAAAAATGCTGATAATACTCCAGAGAAACATTTCAGAAACCTTACTGGCATTTGTAATTTCACAATTAAGTTAAGTATGTAGCACCATGGTTGTGTCTTATAGAAAAAAGCAGAAATCTGGCAGGAGTCTGTAATGATGATGCTCTTTATTTGCTGGAAGCACAGTCAGGAATAAAATTAGACTCATTAGAAATGTAGCATATTGGAAATGGAAGCACTGATCATTACTGTATTGGGATCCAATATTACTTTTTGCAGTCATTGGCAAAAGTTCCCCTGACTGCAGTGGGATTGGGATCACATCCACTGTCTCCAGTCATTACTGGAAAAGCAGACAAAATCCCGTCTCTTCATGGAAGACTATGTATTTGGTTACATTTTTTTCAGTGTTTTAATGCACTTATTATGGTTTCTGAGATTTAAATGTTAGCCTATGCCAGGTCCAGAATATGTCTGTGGTGTGATTCATATTTCCTGAAAGATCAATCAATTTCTTCAGGTATCTGCAGGAAACAACTAATGCTATTTTTTCCCATGCTGCTGTATTTTGTTTCTGAAGTTAGCAATCATTTCTATATGGGGGTAATAGTGCAATAAATATGCTGGAGCAGGGGGATTTAAAATAAAATAAAAATAAATAAAAGAGAATATACCATAGAAAGTATTTTTGTTTAGGAAAGAATTTGATTTTGATGGATGCTGAATAAACAAACAGAAGTGTATAAACATGGAGAATAACTCTATTCAGCATGTGCATATATTTTTTACAGTCAGCAAATAACAGTATCCCTTGCATTTTGGCTCTAGCGAGAGCAGTTAGGAACAGTTGAAGGGGGAAATCAAGGAATAGAAAAGCATCTTCCTGGCAAGCAGCCCACAGACCAACATATATTAATCCAAGTCTAGATATATTTGTAATTTGTAATCTACTGTTTTAGATTAAAAGTAGACTGAAATAAGAGACAAATATCTTTTCTTTTTAACTTTTCTCTCTAAGACGTCTGAAGGCAAGTTTCTGCCACAGAAGCTGTCCAGATGATTTATGCTTATCCATATGTATCTGAGGCTTGAAGTTAACATTCAGGTTCAGGTATTAGCAAATATAGGGCAATGGTATTTGGTGTTTTAGGGTATTCTCTTCAGGCTGAAGTAAAATAAGCTCTCTCCCTGTGAGTGGTTTAAAAAAACAAACAAACAAACTTGTTTGCCTGTAAGCCAAGGTAGGATAACATTTGAGGATGTGGCATGGTGCCCGGGTAGCTCAATTTTTGTCCTCTCTACAAAGTGGGTTGATCGACCCCTCCAAAAAAAAAAAAAAAAAATCCCAAGCTCTAACTTATGTTCCAAAAATTTTCAGTCAACTCAGACTGAGAGTATTAATATAGAGTGGTGAAACTGAGCTTTTGGCAGGAGACAGCTCTTCTGAGGTTCTTACGTGGGCTCTGTGGAAGTGCTGCTTACTGAGTGGGGAACAAGCCAGCAGTGAAGTGGGCACAGAAAAGCTCTGAGACTCTAAACACACTGTGTACAGTTACAGAGTAAGACAACCTAGAGAAAAAGATATTTTGGAAGGATGTAGTACTTGAAGGTTCAAGAAAAGGCAAAATATTGTGGATAAGTGGAGAATTAATTAAAAAAGCCTTCCCTTGGTACCTATAAGCAAGAGCAGCGGAAGCAGCCTGATTTCTAATGAGAGTTGTTTCTGAAGCACTGGGTGCTTTTTGTAATTAGCAGTTAGCTCAGCAGGGGTCAACTCGAGATCATTAGGAAGTGCACAGACGGCGCAGGGAGGATGAGGCAGTGCCAAGGGCTCAGGAGTCCCTTGCAGCGCCAGGGAATAGCGCTGCAGGATAAGAGGGACTGATGCTGTGTGAGCCGGGGAGCAGGGGGAGTGCTCTGCTGAGCTTCATCTTGAACACTCTTGTGCAAGCTGCAGCAGTACCAGAGATTTTACTAGCATTGCATAGGAAGTTAAAAGAAAAATGAGCGTAAGAATGTCAGCAATACCCAAAATTGATTGCAGTCACAAGAAGATCTAGGTAAGCAGGTACAGTAAAAGAGGGGAGAGAGGAAAAAAAAAAAAAAAAAAAAAAAAACAACTCTAAATTCTGGTGCGCAGGGGCAAATTTAGCAAAATGTACCAATCGGGAATTACTCAGGAGCATACAGTGGACAGACTCCTTAGCTGCAAAAGATGCCAAAAAATGTAGGAGGGAAGCTGGCATATATCTTAATAGGAGGCTGGGCTAGCCATGTAATACATATTTCTTTTTTTACCCATTTACTTCTAAACAAGTTAGGTAGGAGTCATATCAATATCCGAGGCTCTGTTGATTTAAATCTATTTGTTTTTTTTACTGCCTTTTTTTGAGTTGTTATACCATTTTTTTTTATTCTTTAGTTTTGAAAGGAGTAGACAAGATCAAAGTGAGATGCAGTGGCTCCCCTTGGAGTAATCACTGAACAGTTGTCATTGAGCTGCCGTGTTTAGACTCATGCATACCTTTATTTTGCATTGTACTTCGCTGTCGTTTCTGGCATTTCAGTTCAGAACTGCCTGGGACTGTTGTGGGTGGTGTGTTTGAATCATATTAGTGTAAGATGCTAATGAACTCTGTTACGTGGCTGGAGAGATTTTCCTGTATGATGTTGATGTCCGCAAGCTTTGCAAAACACTAACCTGCAAGTCAGGCTGTCTCTGATCCGTTCAAAAGGGAGAGTCATAACTTTGGGTTGTACCTGGAAATCCAGGAGAAAGGAGCATCATTACTTTTCTGTTGTATATTGTCTTTCACAGTGAAGAGTTTTTTCACTTGAAGGTGATAAAAACTGAAGATATTAGTAAAACTGTCGTATGATAAAAGTATCGATGTATTTGTTGAAATGTCTTTTGGAGTTTTCTAGTCCAGTATCCTGTTTGAAGCAGGCTTATCAGTTAACTTATATTAGGATATCCCATTTCCAGGGATTGCGCGAGGCTCCTAGTTCCCTTGACTTTCCTTCTTTCTTTATATAGAGATGGGCATAACAGTTGCCTTTTTTTTTCTGGTCATCAGAGACCCCCATGATTACTCTCATTTTTCACTAAGGCAGATAGCCAATATCATTGTGAGGTTGCTAACTCTTAAGCATATTTGCGTGGAGACTCTTTGTGTTTAGATGTCTTGACATTACATTACCTATTCTTTTTACTCTACATTTCTCTGCATGAGAACTGTTCTCCTTTTCTTATTTTTTAAAAGATGCTGTAAATACTTGCTCTGCATGCAGATTGCTTCTACAAAAGCAGTCTGAGGAAAAACCTTCCCTGTGCAATTTCTTATGATTTAAATATTAAGCTGTTTATATGATGATCTCCCATCATAGTTGATAAGATTACAAGACTGATGCTAATTTTCTGTGGAAAAACAGCTTTTGGCTTTTTCAAGGAATGATTTTGTCTTCAGAGACATATATCATTGAAACTGAATCCCCAGAGCCAAAAGAAGGGATTTTTAGTATATTGATAACAAAGAACTTTGTTTTATTTTTATCTTAGCAATAGCATCACCAACTGGTTTGCTAAATGAATGGAGCAGTTTAATATGATTAATCTAAATAAAACCTTACAAATCCTGTGCCATTGCCAGTTTTGTGGGAATCCACATTTCAGTAAAATTTCCAATATTTCTATGCATTTTCAGAAAGAGGGAAAACAGGCAAAAACAAATAATTAGTCTGCCAATTAGTGTGAAGGTGTGTGACTAATACACCTGAGCACTGACTGGGATGTGGGAGTGCAGACTCCTCCCTGCAAAATTAGTAACGAGGGGGAATACAGGAATGGTAATTATGGGGAGGAGCAAGTAGCTTAGTGGAACAGACGGCTTGGCAGCAATCTGTTGAAAATTTGGGTCAGTGTTTTCTTGCAAATTGTATGATAGATAAAGCAGAAGCAAAAATCCATTTTCTTTAGCACTCATGGCATTAAACCCCCCTCTTGTTGAGACCAAAGGCTAACTTTCAGAAGGCTGGCACCTGGACTGCTACTACCTCCCAACTAATATTGTTCTTTGCTATTTTGTCCTGGTGTGTTTTTTCGCGTAGTAACGTGCCCCCCCCACCTGCATTGCAACCCAAATACTAATCCTGGGGGAGAAATGGCCAGCTGGCAGTGGAAGAGGAAGGCAGAAGAGCTCAGAAGAGACATGAAACTGCTGTTTTGACTGTTTTTTACAGCCTCAGAATGAGGGAATAAAACTTGACACCTGTGTTGGATTGTGGAGAACGCTTGCACTGTTGGTGACCAAAGGCAAATGCTGTGATGTGTTTCATGTTTGCCTGTGAGAGGAGGCCGGGAGGAACCAGAACTAGCTCGCGGCTGGCTGCCACGCTCGGGTGCTAGAGCAGAGGCCACGTGTATCACCTGCTTAAGGCTGCCCCACAGCTTCCAGAGCAGAGAGGGGCTCCGATCCTCTGCCAGGCCTGCACTGACACGCTTCAAATGCGTGGGGAAACCAGGTTTTATGGCTCAGCATCTGTTACTCTAGCCGCTATATCAACTCTGTCTGTTTATTAATGTTTTTACAGCATTAATGTACTCCAGAGGCCCAACAGGTAGTTGGCTGTATCAACATTCTCGCCCTTGTTTGTTGTTCATTTTTAGTGCAGACGTATTGTGTATAAAGATAAAATTAGCATCAGAACTGTTTGCCGAAGCGAGGAGAGCCAAGCTGACCGTTCCGCTTTTCCTCCCTTACTAGAGCTGGTTACTGAACGCTGAGGCACAGCTACGAAGCTTGTCCTGTGTGGTGACCTTTGAAAAGGGCAAGCTGGAAGCCTTTCCAGGAGATTACTGGATTAAACAACATTTAAAATTGTACTTACACTTTTATTCCTTCTCCTAGAAATACAAATGCTTTCCAATTTCTCTTCCTTAATGCCTCCAGTGGGTAGCAAGACTCATTTTACACTAAAATCTATTTGTATTCAGCCAGGGAAGTTCTACATGCAGCAGGCCAAACTATGTAAATAGTCGTTTTGTGCCACTGCTTAAAGATAAAATGTACCATTTTCCCAGCTGTGGCTTTTTGTTAGGACTGGCTTATCTTGTTACAGAGCCACGGTAAGGCTTTGGTGTAGAGTGTATATAAAGCAAAGATGTCTAGAAGGCTTGGCTTTTCAGAAGATCATCCTAGTAAGGGATTTGCATAGACATTACTGTAAAACTGATGGTGGAGGAGCAAATTATGACAGCTATAGCTCTTTTCCTGCACCTACAAAGCTGGCCTGAGGCAAGGAGAGTAATATTGAGAAATGGAAGCTGGAATGGGAAACCATCGTTTGGTGCGTGGTTCCGCGCGTGGCAGAGGTGACTAACGTCATTGCTTGTGATGTGGCTCACGATGGATAGAATAGGGTGGTTTAGGTGGTATTGAAGACAAGTCAGTCTTCTGTATCATAAAATATCCCCGCCTGGTTACTTCTAATCAGAGATAAGGTCCTTAAAAATGGTTGATTCAGTGAGGGTCCAGCAGAGTCAGAACCAGCACGATGCCGTGTAGCAACACAGCCGTTGAAGGAACATGGCTAATGGCTTCGGAAGGTTCCCAATTAAATGGTGTAGATGTAGTCAAATACTGCCGTAGTGGAATGAGCCTTTTCCATGTATCACCTGTGGCTCATTTTAGCCAGCCTCATAAAGCTTGATTACATGGACACAGAATTTGTACGTTTACACCACTGTTCACTAAAATGCCCAAAGACAAACATTTTAGATAGTTACAGGACTTTCCAGGTGGATCTGTTGTATCTGGATGGAAGTTTAGTTTTTCACTTGCTTTTAGTTTTTAACTGCATTCCTTCTTTAAATCCTTTATGTGAAAATGGTTTGTTGTAAGTGTACTTATTTCTCTCCAGCATCAGTGTAAGATCAGCAGTAGGTGTCAGCCCAATGTCAAATGAACTGTTTAATTCTCTCCTTAAACTTTTTCCTCCTCCTTTGCATGGCAAATCAAAATCTGGCAGCTTGGGGGAAATCACTAGGGTTACATCATCCAGTTCTAGCAATGAGTACAGGGTTTAAGTCTTACTGTTTGTAGCAAAATAGATATTTGTGACACCTCTGGACATGTGGAATAGTGTTTGCAACTGTTAAAAAAGGCACGGATGTTTTGGAATAATTCTGTTGCAATGGTCTGCTACTGTTAAATGTGGTGCTTATATAGCAGTTGAAGATAGACCTTAGTTTAAAACACATCTCAAAGCAGTGCGTTTTTTTTGTCTGAAATCTAAGAATTAATCACCAACCATCTGCCATCTGTGTCAACAATCCGTCAGCCAAAAACTGATAGAAACCTGATTCCATTCCAGCTGTAAATATTAGCAAAGCATCACTGTGGGCCAATATTAGGCATTATGAAAGCTAGCAACATTACAAAGCACTGGAGTTGCTGAAAGCCACCATAGATATCATTTATGGACCAGATGGTTGGGCATTTCCTATGTTGAGGTAGCTTGTCCCTGTTGGTAACTAATTTCCATCTAATTTCCAATCTGATCATTACAGATGAAATAGTGGACCCTTGGCATTTTTGACAGTAGGAAGATATCCATACGTAACCCAGTTTCAGCAGAGAGGCCAAGCACCAGAATTGTGCAGAGAAGTTTGAGACATCCAACCATTCCATGATACCATGTGCAAATTGACTTCAGCAAGACTGGGGGCATAGAGTTAGATGTGGACTCAAGTTTCTTACTGAGACGGATTTTTTTTCCTAAGGAAGTAATTTTCTGGGCAAGGTGATGACTAAACAGAAAAACAAAGGTAAGAAGTTGAGGAAGGGTAGGTGGTGGGTGGGAGTTTGAAGTCCAGGGGCAGGAAAAAGCAGTTGGTCAAAGTGAGGGGTCACGCCAAGAGTAGCCCCTCTGGGGGGATCAGAAGACAGCACAGGAAATCACATGCTGAGTTGCTATTTGGCACCTGGTTGTAGTGCTTAATTTTGATTATGTAAACAAAAAAATAAGTAGATGAAAGGGATTTTAGAATTTCCTAACTCTTCCTCATCTACAGGTGAAGGGAAAATTCTTATGATGAGAGCAGAGCTGGGTCAGTGGTTTTGAACCCTTACCTGGTGGGTGCATCTCTCTTATGAGAGACACCTCATATGAAGGTGGTCTAGAAAATATTTTTATTCACATATCCTTATGGTATTTTTCTGGAATGTTATCCAGCATTATTTTACCCAGTAATATTCTAGTAATAATGCATACAGTGCTACAAGACACTTCTTTTTTTAGCTAAAGATTGACAGGAAAGAATACTGAGGATTCATTTTAAAATACTGTCATGCCTCAGCATAAAAATGACTAACAGAGCTCCCCATTGCACCTGAAGATGTAATATTAATCTGGGACAATTTACTGTGATTAAGTTGACATTAGTAAAGAAGAGATAATAGTAGCAGCTTAGGGATTCAGTGTTTTCTTTGGCTGCTTGCTGAAAATAATACCTTGTATTTCTGACACTATGCTTTGGGTATCCTATTTCAGTAAGTCCATAGGTCAAGCAATAAGTCTGCAGGAGCGCTTCAGCATATCTCCAGATGTAGGAAACGGCTCCAGATGAACTGTTCATCATCATTCAGAAATCTGCAAACTTTGAAGATACGAAGATGTAATACTTGGTTTTTGAAATACTGACTCATTTCACTTTCTTTTCTCTGTCTGAAGGTATAAGGTATTTCTTTAATAGAAAAGGCACATTTCTCTGTTAAAGACCCTCAGATGTCAAAATCATAGAGCATAAAAGAAACTGTAGTGATTAAGACTGTTTGGATTTTTTTGTCTGTTCATAAATATTCCTATGTACCATCTTTTTGTTTCTTGGACATAGTGGTTTTGTGAGGCTTTGACTAATAATGTACCTCCTATGCAAGCCAGCGTGGGCTCGGCTCTCCGTCTGCTGCAAAGTTACTGAAGTAATCACTGAGCACAAGGTATTCCGTCTATCTCTTGGTCTGGGAATACCGCTCTTGCCAGGTCAGCAGGCAGCCCGGCTTTGGCAGGGAAGCACAGAGCTTCCCAGGTAGACTGCAAGCAGCGGATTGGGAAGACATTGCAACATTTGTAAGGGGACAAAGAAAAATCAGTGGGATTGGAAGTAGAATTATCACTGGAGATATTGGAAAGAGAAAGATGATGTTGCAGGAAAAAAGGGAAGATTTTATTTCAGTCTTGGAAATGTCAGAAGGAAGAAAATAAAGGAGAAGCATCAAAAGGATTATTGTAAATTTAGATGAGTGTCAATCTTACAAGTATTGTTTCCGAGTCTTCTGTTTTCTACATGTTATTAATCTAAAACATGAATTGCACTTTAAGAGCTTCACAAGTGCTAGTATATACATCATGGGTGTTCCCATTAACAAATATTTTGATCTGCCGAGCTTTATGGTTTTTTTAGACACTTTCTGTAATTTGATTTTGTTTTTGCTTTTTAGGTTCTGCTGCCATGAAGAATTTTTGGCCTTTATTTAAAACAACTTTTCCCGCTGGCACTCAAATGTAAGGCACTGAGCAGGCTGTTTCCTCATTTCTTTAGCGGAATTTGGAGGCAATGAGCCTTAGGTTCCAGGCCCCCTTCCTGAAAGAAATTATAATTTCTGATGAGAGGGTAAGTGCAGAGCTTTATATACTTTGATATGCACAGCAGAATTGAATTAGAGAGCTGCATCTTATGCACTCCATGAAAGACTATACACATTTGAAAAATAATGCAAAGATGCATGTATTAGAGACAGCACAAATCAGCATGTTATCATGAGAAATTTAACCTGGGATTCACAATGCTCCTTAAACAGCGAGAAGCAGCATCCTGGCTTTCTAAAGGAAATTTGGTATGGGCTAGCGGTGATGGCCTCTGTAAATAGATGCTGATTTCTGATGCACAGTACAGACTTCTGACAAATACATTAGTTTGTAATGGTGGTGTTAGATGTAGGCAATCCCCCTGATTTAATAAGGAGAATGTTTATGTTTCCCAGCTGCTGAAACAGAAATTTGACTTTTGATGCCAGGCTGGATCAAAATTTTAGTTAAGGCAACCTGTAATCCTTCGTTTAGCTGTTATTGCCACTGCGTGTGGCCACATGCAGCTACTTCATTTGCACTTAGGTGGTAATATCCAAAAGGCTTGCTGAGTGAGAGGCATATATAGGCTCTGTGAGATGTGGTTGAAGAATCCAAGTCAAAATCCTGTAATGATCCATGCTAGCCATTTGATCATTGCTCTGAGTTTTCTTTCTGCATTTATATGTCTCTAGCAAGCAATTATTTTATATTCCAGTTTAAGTACATTAAATACATATTTCAGTTTAAAACTGCCAATTTTGACATCTTCCCAAGCCCTGAAACTTGTGACTTTTGCAATCAAAGCAGAATAAAGTAGCCTAACCTAAATTTCAGATACCCTGATTAATACATATGGTCCAGGTTAAGTGGTTACCAGGGATTACGGAGTAACACATCAAAGAAGGCTGTAACTTGCCTGTACAAATTGTGCAAAGTAAAAGAAGCAGCATTTGTGGAGAAAGGGAAATCACACTGAAATCAGAGGTAGGCTCTCTCCTTTGCTATATTTCTGAGAAACCAAGAAGTCTGAGTGTCCTGACACCTGAACTGCGAAGCAGCTGGCCTGCATTTCTGGGGTTATTTAGGTTTACATTGTTTGCTTTTTGTACACTGGGTAAGTAGTTTTTGCTTCTTCAATGGAGTTCAGTTATGAACTGGCGAACAGGCTAGAGGGATGTGCCGTTATCTCACTGAGGGAATACTCGAATTACCTTGCTGCGTTGGCACGTGTGCAGAGGGACGATGCTCGGAGGGGCTTTGTTTTGGAGTAAACTAGTACTCCCCCCTCCTCCCCATCTATGATACCGACATAACATTTCATACTAAATCATGCTTCAAAGACCATGGTACCTGTTTAAAAGTGCATTACATATGAAAAGAAAAAATCTTGAATTTTTCTCCATACAGTACATACTTGCTACAGAGATTTTTTTTTTTTTTTTTCAGTGAGGAGTTGTAGGTTTATTACTGAGATGAAAAGTTTCTATCCTATTTGATCTTATTTGATTTGATTTTTTCTGATTCCTTGTGTCTTATTACCTCTTTGCAAATTCCTGTCTCACAGGATAGTCGTATTCTTTCAGTTTTAACATTTTCAGTATGTTAATGTAAAGGTCACAGGAGTGACCAGTATTTATGATGAGGCCGTGACAAGTTTTTCTGTGATTTGCTTTGTGACAGGTTTGATAAAAGGCACAAAGTTGTTTGGGGGGATGAAGCAAGACATAGTGCTTACATAAACCCAACCTATAAGGAAAATGCTTCTTTCTGTAGTGCAAAAGGGCAAATAGTTTGCCTTTCTTCAGAGTACTCATTCCCTGACAAAAGCTTTGCTGATTCTGAAAACCTCTAGAATGGCTTGCCAAAAGGTATCTGTGGTCACTGATACATCGCTGGACCTTTAAAGCGTGAGGTTTAGACATAATAGAGGTTTGACATTTTTCTCATGTAAAATTTCAAGATTTAAATTATGAAAAATGAATTCTTATAATTCCTACAATTAGATTAGATTTGAAGTCAATTAAAACGTGCTCAGTTTGCTTTTTCAATGGGAATTTTTTTCTGTCACTTGGGTAGATTCTCACCAGCAAATACTGATGAAGTCCCTCCGTACTTTCCAACGCGTCCTCGTGCTGGCACCGTCAGCAGTGGTGCTCTGCGCTCCTGCTACCGGCCTCCACCCACGCCTGTTCTGCTCCGGCACGCCACAGAGTGCTGCTTTTTCATTCTTTGCTGTTCTGTTTTCATCTGTAGTCTTGAGTATTTTAGCCTGTTTTAATCAGCAGAGGATTGGCAAGAGGATGTATTTTTGATGAGCGCCATCAATAATGGATGGCGGCTCTTTGGGCTGGGCAGCTCCGTGGTTTCCTGGGGGAAGTGAGTCACTGCTGACACGTTTTTGGGGCCCGCAGTGGGGCCATATGGCATTTGGGACTCACATGTCTGTAATATTTGAGTGCTTCTGGTGGGTGTTTTACATTTCTCTGAGAACGTGCAAATACCTTTGTTCTGGCTTGTGACAGGACTTTTCTTTAAGTAACTTTTTTAAGAAAAGAAATGTTTTGTTGGTTATTGGTTGTTTTTCCATGTGCTTTCCATGTGTTTTTCCATGTGCTTCTATTGCTTTGACATTTGACACACTCCTCTTCTGTCATTTCCAGCAGGATGCAATCGATAAACCCATGCCCCAGATAGCCAGCCCTGTACTGCGTTTCTTCCGGTTTGTCTTGCTGAGTTTGTGCCGAGTTTATTTCTTGGTGTGTTCCTTTGGTGGCTTCAGACTTGCCATGGGAATTACTCCTTCCCTTAAGAGAACTCAAAGCAAGTTTTATCCTAAAGGACTCTGGACTGGTGCTGGGCTAGAAGTGCTTTCTGAGATGGGGGGAGAGAAAATAGACACTTTGTTTAGGATGTTATATTGATGTTCTTGCTAATTGCAAAAATGGCTGACACTTAGAAATTTTTATACTGAAGTCTCAGTATAATGAGGTTTGCTGAAGTAAACAGTTCTTCTTGCATTCAATCAATACTGCCTTTCTTTAGTGCCATAAGTTTTTATTTAGTTAACATCGGTCTCTGATGTATGTAAGACAAATGGCTTCTTCAGCCACTTGGGCTGAGAGTTCTGTTCTTTGTCATCTTGTCACGTGTGTGTTTTCATTTCACGTCACATCATTATTGTATATTTTCTTGTATATATCCGCTAAAGGAAAGGCAGACTTTATTCACTCACTTGTTCACAGGAAGTAGAAAATGCGCAGTCTAACTAAAATCCTGTGTCACTGCAGAGCGAGGAGGTGGATCTGAAGCGGCAAAGCCCTGCCGAGCAGCTTGGATGACGCGGGCTGGTAAGAACCTGCCACACCTGACAGGAGAAGGAAGGGGCACCGTCGTTACCGAGTGCCTGTGCAAACCAGACACCCTGCGGCGTCCGTGAGATGCACGCAGCAAACCAGCCCTGCAGCTGAGTCTGGTCCAAGGACCAGCGTGGAAGGAGAAGGAGGTTTATCATCTCTCTGGCCTCCTTTCATGGTGCTTTATCTCATAGTAAATTACTGTTTAACAACATGTTTGCAAGAAGGAAGCGTAGGCTTGTTGTGCACTTAACTAGAGAAGTTCCAGTGAGTGTTACTGGCCTCGGTGCAAGTTTCTCTTGACTAAGCAAAGGCTTGGATCTGTAATTCTGTGTGTTGGCAAAACTAGCTTCCGTGAAAGGGTTGAACTTTGGCTCTCAACAGGAAAGGAAACAAGTGGGAAAAAAAGAAAAAAGGAGGGAGGGGCATCCGTCTATAGAGCTAGATGACAAAGGCTAAAGGGCTGCCCGATGCTGCAGACGATTACAAAAGCGTTATGTAAATAGCTCATCTGCCACGCTGAGTGCCGGCAGACGCTAAAACAACTGCTTTATAGCTGAACGCTGCTCTGTGCTAAAAGCTGTCTGCAGAGATCTGAATCAAATCACTCTGATAAACATCACTGAAAGGGGTCCATTAACAATTTACCGAACAACCAGGAAAACATTTTTTTTAAAAAAGAAGAAATTAGAAAGATATACAAAAAAATTAGATAGTCAATGAATACTTTATTAATTTGGCAATGTTGCAGGATATGATGTTTATGATGTTGCTAATCCTTTGTTTAGTATGAGTGAGGCATTTTTAGTTTAAATTGGCAGACCAATTATACTATTACTTAATTCTGCAAAGTATGTTTAAAAAACCCCCAAAACTCTATGGCAATCAAATCAAGAATCTGGTGTGATACAAATAGTCTGTTTTGGGATAAAATCTCTTTAGGCTTCTGTGGTTTGGAAACGGAAACCAGCAAAATTAATCCCTGAAGAATGACCTGACAGAGACGTGCTCTCTGTAAGTCTCTTTTCTTTGGTACGTTATGGAGCATCATATAGACTTTTACCAACCTAGTCAACTAGTTTTGTCCCAACTCCCCTGACTGTTAGCATGTATTTTATGCTGCTATATACACAGGGCTTCAAGATTTGGGTATAGAACTCAAATGGACACCAGCAATCCCAAAGAGAAGATTTGAATTCAAGCACCTTAGAATTTTTCTAGAAATCTTCCTTGCTCATCACATACAACTATTTGGCTGCTCAAGTTTTATTTAATTACTGTGTGATTGCTTTATATATCAATCCCCATTTCCCGTGGTTGTTGGCTGATTTTTTTCTGAAATGCCATTGCTTTGGTAATTATTATTTTTCAAAAATATTTTGTCTGGCTGTAGTTGGATGTCTTTACACTGATCCCACAATATTCTGGAAGTGTTTAATGCCTTCTCTTATTTGCTTCCTACTAATGATTCAGATAAATACCCTGAAGTATTGCATCCTGGAGGGTTATTTTAGAGAGAGGTAGCAATAATTCACCAGGGGTTTCTTGTTCTGCCCTCCATGAACAACTAATTTCGCTGACTGTGCTCTCTGGGACCTACTGGCAGTGTGACACATGAATATTTATTCCTTGTTTTTGAGTGTAGTGATATAATTCTTAACAGTACTTTTTCATCTCTCCCTTTAGCGGTCAGTTCATACATTTTGGCACAGCACAGGGAGCTACTCTTTCTCTCAAAACCTTTTTGACATTTTCCTTTTCCTGAGGCTTTCTCATTTGTTGCCTGAATCCACTGGCTAAGGCAGACTGGAGGCTCTGGCACAGATGGGTGCTCATTTTCAAGCTATATGTGCTGCCTCTTGAAAAATTCCGTGAATTTTGCAAGTCTCATAAAATGAGCTGTCCGAAGGCTCACCTGGAGTGCGGGTGACATGCAGTGACAGCGCACGCCAGAGCAACACCGCGTGGCAGCTTTGACACATGAGGGCCGCTCACAGGAGGTCCTGTGATATGGAGCGTGGTCCTGGACTCATGCTGTGGAAAGCAAGTGGGATCTGCAGTCACCACTTGCATTAAAATTCACCTTTGTTTTCATGTTTCCTCCATCGTGCTGTTGTCAAGTGATAGTTAGAAATTTTTTTCTTGGATTGTAAAATGCTGTCAGAATTTAAAAACAAACAAACAACCCCCCCCCACCCCCAACCACATTATTTTGGCAGGTGTATACACCCTGCTTTACTATTCTAGCACTTAGGTGTTATTTAGTTTCTCTGTGCTGTTTGCTCACGCCACAGTGTGTGTGTGTTTTTTGTTTGTTCTATATATTCATAACATAATGATTACTTGCTTTCAGTGGCAAGATATAATCTGGATGCCCAAACTGAAGACATTCTACTAGGCTCTCATCATCTACTAAGAGAAACCACCTGAATTCTCTAGCAAGCTATAGCCATGAGAAATGTTGTCTTGTAGTGTCTTTCCTGAAAACCCCTTTTTCTCCAAAAACACAGTCAAGTCAATTTGACATTGCCTGGGGAAATGAGTGTGTGTGGCTTCTCTGAGGTCCACAGGGTTTTGGTATATTTCTGCTTGGATTTTTGGTGGGCTTGCAACCCCAAGCGATTTCTAGGTTATTTAGAAAGGCAACTGCCTTTTTTCCCCCCCTTAAAGTAGTTAAGATAGAGCAACTGCTCTCTAATCAGTTACCATCTACTACTTAAGCCCCCTTCCCCTGCAGCTACACTACACTAGAGAATTAGTATTTGGTGAAGAATTTTGCAACTCCTTGATGCAAGTCAAAGGGAATTTTTTTTTTTTTTTTTTTTTNGTAGAGAATTCTGCTGTATGTGCATGAATTGTGTGACTGCATCATTATTTTTAAGTCACATTGAGGATAAGTCCTCTAAATTGCATTAAGTTTTTTTTTTTTTTTTTTTTTAATTCTCTATATTTATAAGATCATTTTCACACCTTGCAGTGACACCTTTTTAAAATGACGACTTTCCCTGCAGAGCTAAGAGGTCTGAGCAAGCTGGGATGCACGTGGTTTTGCGGGGCCAGGGAGGCGTAGGGAATCTGCAGAAATATGTAGGTATCATATTAGGCTGTAGCAAAAGGAAAATCTGGCCGAGGAAGTTGGGAGTCTGTGGCCAGGTAGGCCCTCCATGTGACAACTATGAGATTATTTACATGGGTTGTCTTGCAGCTACACACACAGTAAATAAGTAGGATGCTCTGTGCTTTGCCCTCAGAACAGCATAGGAAGAATCGTTTTATTGCATGTCTATCCTACATCATCTGTTTATATAATTTTAATGCATCTCTATTCAGTTTGCACTTAAGTGTGTTAATTTCTGGATGTTCATGTAGTTCTGATGCCTGTGGAGAAGAATTTGGCCTTTCTGATTTACATAATCACCAGTTTTACATAATCATCCATATGTGTTTATGCAAAAGTTGGGACTACTTATTGGGATCACCTAAACTGCGAATTAGATTTGAATTGGTTTCTTAGTCTAACCTGTAACACTGCACACAGTCTGCTAGCGCGCTGCATTAGCTGCTTTCTGCCTTATTACCTTATAAAGCTCTAAATGTTCTGGGACTTGGTTATTGTAGAGAATTAGCTTTCTAAATCTGATACCTCTGCTGCTACAATTAGTGTTAATGTCTGAACTAACAACCAGTTTAAAAGAGAGAGAGGATAAAGCAGAAACATCTCAAGAACAGTATGATATATCTTTTTTCCTTCATATCGCGCCAGGCTGTGAAAAGAGAAATTCAGGGAAGTGATAAGAACATGTCCTGCTCCGGGGACACTGAAACTGGTATGTGGCATTAAGAAAATATACCATAGAGAACTGAGGGTATCTGTAACAAGCTGAGAAAATTTCCAGATAGGTATTCTCCAGAAAGAGCTGGAAAAATCCTCAAAACCTTTCGATTTATATGCACGCATACATACATACATATATATATATATATATAAAATTTTTAATGTTGCAGTAAAATTTCTCTGCATATGACCTTTTTTCCCCTTTTTCACTTTATGAAGAGGGGCACACACATAATGTTATGAGTTTAACTGGCCTGAAGTGTTCCAGCTGAAGAGAAGCAGAGCTAAAGTACCTGCAGCAAACAATTCGAAAGGCATCCATGGCCTAAAATCTGTCTGCATAAGAATTCACTTAACATTTCAGTGTAATTTGTGATCTAACCACAAATAGGTGGCGCAAACAAACAACTAAGAATTCTGTGATAAGCTATTCAGTTGTGTATACAGGGATTTTTGTCTGTTTTGCAATTGTCTTGCTCAGAAACTAGCAGGGACCAGGAAAAATGCATAAAAATGAAGAAGGTTGGCAGGCAGTATTCTCGTTAGGTTTCCTTCAGTGATTCTGTTGCAAGGGTCCTTTGATCTCCTGAAATATCCTGGCAGCAGCAGAGCAAATGCTGTGGTGCAGACTCTTTGCTTTGACCTGCACGTACCATTTCTGTGTTGCAGGTAGCAGCGCTGGCAGTCTGCGTGGTCATTCAGTGCCAGTGTTTCTGGCACTGAAGTCATGGTGCTGGCTGTGTTGCTGTGCCTCATGAAATGGACTGTGAAATCCGAGCAGCTCTACATATCTAGGAAGCCTTTAGGTGGTCTCTGAAGTGGAGTAGATGTAGAGATGCACAGCTCCAAACACCCCATAGGAAATGAACCAAGCTCAGTCCCAATGCAGAAAAGAGAAATGGGGAGTTGCATAATAAGATGTGCAGTTGTGTTAGGTGAAATGTCTGCTTACTTGCAGCTTATTGCGAGGCCAGGATATCAGCGCACAACTGAGCCAAACCCAGCAGAGGCAGCTGATGAAAGAGACTGTAATACAGGAATGAGAAGACATGACTTTGTCAGCAGTGGGAATCAGAGTAAATCTACAGCTGTGATTGATGATAGGTTAAGAATAAGAGGTAAGTCTCTATATATGAACAATAAGAAAAAGGTAAGTAGGGAAATAATTCATAACTCTAGAAATATTTAACTACTGTTTTCTTTGACAACTGTTTTCTTTGAGCTATTTCTTTTGTCTCTAATATTACCCCTGAAGAAAGCTCCAGGAAAAATTCTTCAGGTACAGCAGCATTCATCTTTGTAGTTTGGAAGGAACATATTTGCAGAGCCCCAAAGGACAGGAGGCTTCTGAGCCATATGCTAGTAGCTTTTAAAAACAATACTGTTCTAAGAGGAAAAGATGGGGTTGGTGTGCAAATGTTTGGAGGATAGCTGACTCTACTTGCTGCTTTCAGGGCAGTAGGTACTGGAATGAGGGAACGTGCATCTGCAGGGTTATGGTGGCTGCTACATAATAATGAATGCAGTGAAGGAAGACCCCGTAAGTCCTGAAAGATCACGACTGGGTGCTGCTAGTTAAAGACCTGACACCTGAGAAAAATGTGTTTGCCAGTGGTAAGACAAAAGCTCAGGTGCCCTTGACTTTGGGACATCTGGAACATTGGAACAACTGGGAACATCTGCTGGGACAGAGGAAGGTATTTTCTACAGTGTGTGTGTGTTGGGACAGGGCTGCCTGAAGTAAGCTGCATTTACTAACAGTAACTAGTTAATAACTGTTGTCCTGGCTAGAACTGACGGCACCTGCAGCAGGCAGGGTGCTGACACCAGCGTTGAACAGTCTGCTGTTCCTCCAAGTATCTCCCCGAGTTTCAGTCTGGTTGCCTCTTAGAATGGGTCTGGTCTCATGTATGCAGCCTGTGACAGCTCGCTGGGGCTTTTGCCTGCCCTGCTGCAGGAGGAAACACTGTTGCGAACAGACGGCAGCTGAGCTCTTTACCTCGAGGGACCGTGTGTGCACCTCAAGCACAAGACCCTGGGAGCTGCTGCTGATGGAGCAGCGCCCTCCCGAGGGTGACTTTCGAGCCTTGCACCTCTAACCCGGGGAGACGACGATCCCTGGTGTCTGGCTTGCTCGAAAAACAACAGCAAGGACAAAGTGCCACAATGCAGCAAAGCAAGGGATTGGGTGAGCTATGTTAACGTGTTTTAGGCAAAAACATAAAGCCCAAGAAAAGCCATTATCAGTGTTATAGCTCATGGACTGTCAAAGTCAATCATGTAAACCTCAGTGAAGTTATGTCTCCTGCAGACTTTTTTCATTATTTATTATGGGCTGTGGGGAATTTGCCTTCCAGTTGGATTTCTTTTGGTGCTAGCATCTTTTTCCCTTAGGCCTTTTCAGGTCTTTTGGCAGTCCTGTTGTAAAGTGAGACTTTTCTTCTCAGATGGTCCATAAACTTTCATACTCGCTTTCACAAAATTTCATACAGAGGTATCTGCTGCCTTCATGCTTATTTTGACCAGGAGCTGGCACCAGAGTGAATGTACACACTGATTACAATCCTGTGTCGTGCCCTCTCCTGACGGAGTTTAGCGGGGCGGCTGTGTGTGTGTGTGTGTGTTTGAGCTTTTGCTGAGAAACTTCTGTGTTGGTCTTGTAAAAGGAATGGGGATTTGGAAAGAGGCTGTTATTTTCTTGGCAGTGGTGCCAGGAGTTTTTTGATTAAAACTTTAGAATTAAGTGGACAAGTTTGGCAAGGGGAGCATTTTTGGAATTAGCCAGACCAGTCCAGATCTGCTTTTACTTAAAAATTTGTACATGCAGAAATTTTGAGGAAGGGTATCAAGCTGCAGCATTGCTTCATGAGAACAGATCGTCACCGACTGATCAATGATGTGAGGATGGGACAGAGTCACCTAGCAACTTCAGAGCTGTCTCTCATAAATTTATCCTGTCATGGGTGCCACGCATACACCACAGTTGGTAGTCTTCACAAATCTCTCTCAGCTAGCACTGCAAAATAAACCTCACAAGTAATTGTATCCTTGACACATATCAACTCATGACAGCCCAGACTGTGTTTTCCCCACCTGCCTGCAGTGCCAGGCAAGGGCCGTGCATTGGTTCTTTACACAAGTTGCCAATCTGCCTGGATAGAGACCCGAGCAGACCCTGGGTGAGCTGTTGGGCATCTTTCCACCTTCTTCCTGTATATGGTGGTTGAGAAAGAACAGATGGTGATCAGTGTTTATGTCATAAGTTCACCATCTATAAGTTGTTCATCATCATCTGTTACAGGAGGTGATTCTGAGTTACAATTTTGTTTCCCAGTGAATAACACTTATTGTGGCTGATCTTGGATGGAGATTTTGGCTGTTACTGGATTAAAAATATTCAGCAAGGTCTTAAGTCTTCTCTTCTTTCTAATCTTTGCCTGCAAATCAAATTTGTTTTGAGGTAGGTTCACCCTTGTTTACAGTGGAATTTGGGACTGGAATTTGGAAGTTCCAATCTTCATTGTATGATTTCCTCATTGCAATACATTGTGTACACTGAGCTACCATATAAAGTCAGTATCGTATAAGAGACAGTACCCTAAATACTACATGGAAAATAAACGCTGATCCTTGTGTTAATGTTTAACTGCTTTCTGTTCTTTCTGTTATTACTAGGTAGATGGCTGGCCTCCCTTGCTTCAGTAAGCTGGTGCCTTTTAATTTTTTTATGTTATGGTCCGTGCTGTGTCTTTCAGATTTGGCTACAGCTCGGGTATGGGGGATGTGTGGCAGGGCTGCCACAGCCGTCTTGTATACGGTAGGGAGTCTGAAAGGTGTTAGATACTCAAGTTTAAAACAGCTAAATCCCATTGGTAAGATGAGACATTAGATGGATACCGCACAAACAAGGTGAAGACATGAAAGGATGAGACTATTACGAAGAGGATGATAAATTGTCACTGCAGCATGCCAGTTGCCTAGTAACTGTTGAGGTTTTGTAGACACCAGGACTAACGTGAGGCAATGGAGAGTCTCTGCAGCTCTTCGCAGGAAGATCTTCCAAAAGAGAAGAGCGGAAATGAGGGAGGACACAGGGGTGACAGCCAGGCCAAGTACCATATGGCATGAAGGCTGGAACTGATACCTCACAAGGTCAATAGAATGAAAAATGACAGATTTCTAAAAACTGAAAGATGTGGCATTTAATGGTGGTGAAAACTAGCAATGACATTGCTTGCATATGTCCTTACAAGTAATTATTAACATAGGTTAATGTATTAATCAAATAGCTACAAGGCATCCTTTGCACTAAAGGAGAAAAGGCAAAATGGATTTTTGGTCAAAAATAGCTTTTCAAGGCCTCTAGGTGGGTGAATATGTGGATTAGGATCAGAATGGGAAGAGAGAGGGAAAATGATCCAGGATAAAGCAACTCAGAAAAACAAAAACAAAGCACTCAAAATAAAATAGATGCATGAGGTCAGGGAGAAAATAGGATTTTTGCTAACTTAAAGGGTTTGTGAGTTTGGAACTATAGTCTGAGTTGAATCATCACTGAGTTATCATCTGGACTGTTGCAGTCTTGATAAAATCAAGATTACTCTAACTAGGATGGCATAAGAGATGGTTAGCTCAAAGATATGGGCACAGAGGTCCAGCCACAAAAGGAGTAACTAATTGAATAAAAGAGGGAAAAATGTTCTGCACACTGTCAGGTCCAATTATCTATAGAGAGTAATTTATTGGATTTACATTTTTTATTCATAGGTCATCTGTGAACGCATTTCAGTTATTCATGTGCTTTTAATAGAAGTTTGTTGCATAATATATTTACGGAAGATCATCTGTAATGTACTCATGAATTATCTGCTATTTCTGAGGAACACATTGTGACTTTCAGTAACTTGAGATTAAGTCCTTAAGTGACGAACTGGAACTTAACATTTTCCTATCAGAAATGCTCAGGAGGTTGAAGTCACATTCTGAATTTTTGTTGATCTCAGAAGAAATTTTTGTGGGAAAAAAAAATACTGTAAATTGTCACCTTCTATAAGAATGTTGTATGCAGAGGATAAGATACAAGCCTGGTGCAATAGCAATGAGTTTTATCTTAAGCATTTTTTCAAATTAGGAATTATATTTGTATTTTTTTTCCACATTTATGCTTGTAAGAGAAGAAATGACAACCATGAAGACAGAAAAGATGATACCAGTGTGTTTTGGAGGCTGGAGTCTCATTGACAGGGACATGGCAAGCAAACCAGTATTTTTGTACTGCATAAAAATTGAAGCTCTTGATTTCGCATGATGGGAAATAGCTACTATTTAGTTCTCTTTCCTTAATTTTATTAGTTTAAATACGGCACAGACTGTTATGATCAGGTACCTTTGCAGGTTCTTTGCAGAGTTTAACCCACATGTTTCAAGTAGCTCCAGTTATGCAAGCTGGGTTTTTGCTATGGAAAAAGGATTTTTCCAAACATGTTGTGACAGATAAGTTACGTGGTTTTT
>VZSV01000017.1:7164302-7179963 GCA_013398735.1 Nothocercus julius
GGTTTAACTTGTTAAGATGTTGCTTGGATTAACTCTTCACTAAACATTTTTTTCAGAATATTTTAGTAATTAGTTAAAGGGTCCATTTTGGTGGGAATATTGTCTGTAAAAATAAATTAATTAAAAAGGGGGGGGAAGGAGGGGATAGTTCTGTTTGCTCACAACTTTCAAAGAGCCTCCAAATTTGGAAGTCTGGTTCGTACTGACTTTGTGTGCAGTTATGAGACAGACCTGTGGAAAAAAATATGTAAAATTTTAGACTGAATATGAGCTAAACTAGCAAAGAAAGTGGTAAAAAGATACAGTGATGGTGATGAAGATGCTGCTTCATAGGTGTGTTTTATCTCTACACACTGAACACTTATTCAAGTCTGAAATCAAGCAACTGAGCTTGAATAAAGAGAATTTCAGATATGTGCATGCAACAGGGTAAGGAACCTGTAATTTATAAGCTTCTTGCTGGTGGCTGTTGAGTGACACCTACCTGTGTATGTCCAAAATTCCAGGCTATACTCACAAAGGCTTAACACTAGTCCTGTGAAGTAAATCTTCACACGCATTTGTGGCAGATGAGTCAAGACTAGGAGCCTGGTTTAGATAAATGAATGCAAAGACATATTATGAGGCTGAATTTCATCTTTGCGAAAATTGCTGTGCCTTTTTTTCTTTTACTGTACGTATTTGGTAGTAGAGAGAAAAATTATGTTTTAGGTTGGTTGTCCTTCATTGCTAAGGCCAAGTTCCTAGCATAATGTGAACCTTGGTTTCTTGTTATGTTAAGGTTAAAGTTAATTACTAAAATATAGGAATCTATGATGTATTTTTCAGGATGGTGTTTTTCCCATATTTTTGTCAAAATCCTCTTGCGTAAACTTGCCTAAACTCAGGTAACTATGTGGTTACCTGAGCTGAACATCTCAGCACTACTTTTTCAAACACCAGGTCTCATTACTTGCTGATAAAACAAGGGATGGGGGAGAGAGAGATATACGAGCCATGAGAGAACGGAGTGGAGAGGGCTCTTTTGAATGGGGATTAATTTGGGCAATTAAACAATGACACTTTTCTTGGCCATCTCTTCCCATTCAGCTCAACATGCGTAGGAGAACATTCAATAACACTTTGAGGTGTGCAAAAGAATTTAGAACTTGGAAGATGGTCTTCTGCATGAGATGATTCTTCTTTAGATTACACTGTACGTACAGAGATCCAGATAATGCAGATTTAACATTAAGAGATGGCTGATAAAGCAATTGCTTTGGGCTTGCTTTTTAATGGTTGTGTCTTTTGAGAGAGATCTTCTCACAAAGTGTCTTTCATTTTAATGGAAAATGTAGTTCATTTTTAAAAATTTAATAATACTATAGGCAGAATATAATATGCTGTTTTTAGTTGTACTCCATTCTGGGGTGCTCTGGGGTTTGTGCTTTAATCATCTGACTGTGTGAATGCTGCTGTAAATAAGACTGTGCAAGTATACCACAACTACAGAGAACCTGAGAAATTATGTCTGCAATCAAGATGTTAGATCACCCCTTACTGAAGTGAAAAGTGTATTCTTGCTGATAATTCACTTAAGAGTAGCATCCCTCCCACTCACAAAAAACTCACAAAACTCAGATTTGCTTTTATTTTGAAGCACTGTTGTCAGTCTGGGCTTTGTTGTCTGGGCTAGAAACGTATTCCCCATTTGCTTTCCCTGCTACCACGGCTTCTTTTAAAATGTCATAATTTTCTCCCTGGGGCTAGATAAAAACCATTGAATGTCATCCAAAGCATCTCCCAGTGCAGAGCAGCTTTAGCACTGAACTAAAATCCAGCTGGATGTCTTCCTACCTTCCTGCCCGAGGCCTCCCCTGTCGGGCAGGTATTTGGTTTGCTCACCTCCACACTAATGAATCTGACACCCGGTGAGCCCCCCACCTCTCTGCCCACTGCCTCCTCATGCCTATCAGATGGGTCACAAGAAGAAATACTGAATGGCAGGTGAAATGGTCTGAGTGGAAAGTTTGGTCTGGGATAATTAAATGAATTGTTGAAAAAGTGAGATAACTTATACTCTACCATATTTTTAACACAGGCATGCAAAAAAAATTGTACTACTGATGTAGAAAGCAGTATGGAAGTGCCTATCTACCAGCAGCTGTATCTTATATGATGAAGCATCTTGACCCTGTTTGGGTCTTAGCTCTATTCAGAGAGGAAGGTGGTATAAATCACCCATCATTCCATCCTTAAATCAGTGTTGTTCAACTACCAGTTATGCCACAATTTTGCAAGGCACTGAGTATCCTTGTAGGGATCAAAAGGTTCAGTCATTGATGGAATATGTCAGTATTTCCACAGCTGGCCTCCGCTGGAAGGTTATTTTGACAGGAACCAGTCTGTGCAGTGACACCAACCAGAAGGTTGAGTGAATGCAGGAAGTCACATACTAAAATAAAGATGGTGCTTGAGGATGCGAGTACATTTAGTTAAGACTACATAGATGTAGATAAGATTGACTGGATGTGAAGACAGGCAAGATAACAGAACTGAGAATAGATAATTTGTAGCATAAGTAATACAGTTGGACTTTAATATGGGAACAAAAAGCACAGAAATGAGATTTGGCAATAATAGTCTGAATCAAAATTCTTTTCCCAGACAGGTGAAAGACCTTTGTTCTATATATGTATTTATTATATATATAATGACTCTTGAAAACATACTATGTATGCTTGTCTTTTATCTGGATCTGACTCACTGATTTCAGCTTAGTTATTGCCAATTTATGTTGGCATCAGTGAGAAAGGGTTCTGATCAAACATAAATGTGTGGTGAAGACTGACTCCAGACTGGACGGCTCCTATTAGAAAGCATGGTATTAATTACTTTTAAATCAGCAAAAAAAAGCAGCAAAAGCAGCAGCAAAAAAGCAGCAAAAAAGCAAAGTATGCATCCTCAGACGCCCGAGCCAGACCCTTGGGCTGGTTGGTACCTGGAATGACATGTTGACCTGCTTCTTCATTAGCCTGGAAAAAAGTTAAAAGGGCCATTGGATTTAAGGATAAGCTTTAAGAGAAAAGTTTGAGAAATGACTTATTTTAAAAGGATTGTGGAATGCAAAACAAATGACACAAAAATGACTGGCCCTTATCTGAGTGGGGCAGGTACTGGGAAATATGGCATAAAGTCTTCAAGTATATTTAGGAGAAGTGATGTTCTGGAGACAACGTTTATCTCCTAAGAGAGATACAGGAGCACTGCACAGAAACGATCCAATTCTAATCCCTGGGTGCTTTCAGACTAGCTTGGAGTAGGCACAGAAAATGCTGAATGTAGGGCAGATTTCTCGCTTGATGAGGAGACTAAAGCCAAGTCTTTCATTTCAGTGTGATTTCTGGACCTCCCTCCTTGTGGATTCAATAGATCTTCTATAAGTCACAGATCTAAAATAGATGACCTTTACTGAGGGCTTGTTACTTGTTCACTCTCTTCAGGCAGCCACAAGACCAGTTCGCCCAGTTATCTAATGGTTGGGATGTGTCAAAGAGAAATAGTCAGTGGAACTCCACCAAATCATATACAAGATGCGTGCAGTTACCGTGTGGCTCTAAACTGCACAGTGTGACTGGTCAGGTAATACTCACATCATGAGTCTTAAGGATTGTTGCTCACATATGGTAGTTGCAGAGATATTGAGGAGGAAGAAGGGCTCCTTGCTTTCAATTTAAGGAGTAACAGATTATAAAGTAAGGGGGAAAAAAAAGAGTTTTGTTTAGGTCTTTGTAGTGTCTAATGTAACTTCCTACGTTGGAAGAAATATCTCAATAGACTCTGTACTGTAGACTCTGTATTATAGCATTAATGGAGTAAGAGGATCCTTCAAAGAGTGGTTTAGAGAAGTAGAGAGGGAAACATTCATCCTAACTGTGGCACTTTAGGCAACCTGCATACCTCCTGTGTCATTAGACCGTTAGGATTTGAGGATATTTAGTACTGCTGTGATGAGCTTTTTGGGATTGAAGTACTTGACTTGCTCATCTACCCAGCTGCTGCAGCTCAATATCCACCTCCTTCTGCTCCTAAAAGCATTGCTCCCAGAGTAAGACATAAGTTACCTGAGAAGCCCAGGGGAAGCATTGCTGAAACAGCACAGCTGAGTTGCTATGGATAACCGTTTTTTAAAGAATCCGTTTTTTAAAGAATACATTGGGCATGGAGCTGACAGAGAACCCAGGGAAATACCCATTAGAAATAAGAACAGCATGGCTGGGAAGACCTTTTCACTTGAAAGCCATGAATTTTGTATTAGCAAAGGAAATAGTTTGTTACTATGTACTAAAACTCACAAATTACTTAGGAAAAAAATCCTTTCCACAGAGGGGAAATTCTGTCCATGCTACTGGTAACTGATAAATGCAGGAGACAAAACCAGAGTTTAGGGTCTGGTGCTTCTTCCTCCCCAAATACCACCCACCTTCTTACAAAAGACAGTCCATTGAGGGGTACACATGAAAAATTGCACACTTTAATGACTAGCAGAGCCCTCTGTCTGTGTCATGTTCCCAGAACTGGGCAAATGTTACCTGAAATTTTAGTAGTGTATTTACAAGACAGCAATGTTCTTTACCTCTTCTCTGTTCACAAGAAATGGGTATATAGTGGCATCAAAGAATAAATAGAAAGAAGCAGTGAGTATTTTGCAGGTGAGTACCGTTGCTGCTTTCTATTTTGAAACTGTTCTGAATTACGTTCTTTAATATTAAAGTGAATATAGGGGATCTGTAATAAGTGCACATTTCTAAGTCAGCCCTGAACTGTGCCTGTTTTGAAAGCTATTTGTGACAGAAGATGCATGACACTGAGGTATTCAGTAACTTCCCTATATCCGTACATGTACACTGTGTTCATCTGGCAGCACACTGTACTGAGCAAAGTCTGCTGTGCTGACTCAAGTTAGATTTGCAGTTGCCTCTTGATATATCACAATATGTCATTCAGTAATCCCACTGAGTAAAATGTAATTACCATACAACATCTTGTGATGTCTTGGGATTTCTGACTAGGTAAGTAAAATAAATTCCTGTCAGTGCTGCAGGAATGCTGTTGTAGAGATGTAGGAACAGACGAGCTAAGGTCATAAGCCATGATGTTCTGCTGAAAATACTGGTCGCAGGGGATATGTTCTTTTTAACTGCGGGCAGGTAACTCTGTGCTTTTTCTTTCCATCTCAATGTGGAGAATCTGCCCCCTGCCCAAATAAGCTCTCATGTGTCCCTGTCACAATGTATTTAGTTCTTATCTCCCTGTGAGGTAGGAGATCAGAGGAGGAACTGAGGGCTAGAGGACTTGCTGCATGCTCTCAGTCTTGCAAAAAAACAAACAAACAACAAACTGTATGGAAGAGAAATCGAGCCTGTGGTTTCACCTAGGAGCTCACCTTGAAACCAGCCTCTCTTCTACAATGTAATGATATATAACCAGTGTAGGTACCGATCTCCTGCGGAGTGAAATGTGAGGTTTCTCCGTTGTCATCCAAAGCTCTTTCTGAACCTGCTGTAAGTCATCTGAATCACTGTCTTTTCTTTCGGAATCACGACCTCCCCTGGCAGCCTTGTTCCACTCTTGTAGTGAAAGTCACAATTCCCCCAAGGGTGAAGAACTAACACCCACACACTTCCCCCACCTCGGAACAAAATTCACATCTTCTATTGTGAACCTACTCTGATTGCTTTCAAGACAAACAAATATGGTCAAAGGCAGCTGATCACTCATCTACTGGGAAAGGAAAAGCTTCTCACTATTAGACTTACAAGTCTTGCTGATGTCATGCTGAAACTGTAGCCGTGGGTGTGAATAATACTAACAAAGAAGATGGACGGGTATGTGTCATATTCACTTCGTTTCCACTGGGGCTGGCTCAGTGTAGAAGAGAGAGATTGAAGCCTCAGATTACTGTCAGAAAGAGTGATTGCTGCTTATACCAAGTTTTAGGCTAGGATGGATGGATGTAGCAGCAGGAAAACTAAAACAGCTTCAAGGAAAACCAAGCTACCTGTAAGGCAAGACTCTGAAATGATGTCTTCTTGGGAGGATAAAGGGACTCGTGTTTTTTTCCCTCAGTTGACCACTTTTATTTGCTTTGCATTTTACCATTGAGGTATTGCCAGCAGTTTTAACACAGAAATCTAGCATTTTAAAAAGTTTTTTCCTTGATGTCTGTATGCTTTCAGGACAGCTTGATTTTAATAGCAATGTTTTGCAAGTCAATGCAATTAGTGCGGGAAAGTATAATAAGCCTGAGACTGGTTTGACTGATCACTTATGTCTTTCCCCTGACTTCAACATAACTTATCCAAAGGACCATGTGGTCTGAGTAGCTCTATACTGCATGTAAAAATTCCTCTCAAAAATGCTGTCTTGTAGAAGAATTAATACTCTTTACAAGTAATTTGTTTATGATTTACATTTTAAGGCCTGTTCTTTGACTATCTGGGATGTTTTCAGGCACTTTAAAGAAAAATAACAAATCATTTCATACTTGGCAGTGTAATAATACTGTGCTCGCAACATACTGCTCAATATTCAGACACCAGTACTGGCCAGGGTAGTGCAAATCTCTAACGTTTTCCACACAGACAATTTTGACTCATACTGTGCATCACCAGGCTCCTCAAAGTATCTTCCAAGTGACTTCAATAATTGCTCTTTAGCTTTGTCTTTGCATTATATTTTCCTGAAATATGCTAGACGTTGTGATTGTCTGCTTTGTGTTTACTCTGAAGCACAACTAGGAACAGTTAAGAGAAAAGAATGTGTTATCTGGAGGAAAATATTCCTTAAAATCTTAGCAATGCATACTAGTGTGGTTTGGGAATACAAACCCACTTCTCTTGACAGTGCGAACTGAGAAGATGAAGACCTAGGTGCAGGATTCATTTGATACTATGATTATTTGTTTCCTATAGTTTAGGAACCCATGGAGCATGTAGAAAGCTGAGCTGTAATAAGCCAAAATCTTGCACTGTAGATTTGATTCCCAGCATGTTACTGATCTTTTGGAGCTTACTCGTTTTTTCTTTTTTTATTTATTTTTTGTAGTCAGTCCTAGTACAGTGGATAAAAGAAGTCTGAATTTACAGGTGGCTGCTAATCTCTTGTTTCTTTCATAGGTAGTGCAGCTAGGTTGCTTGTTTCCTACGAAGTATAATGTATAACTTATTATATGTATTTTATCATTATGTTATTGATGTAATGAAGTATAATGAAGCCTTTGAACTCTATTTATTTTTTCCCTTGTACTGGTATTTAGAATGAATGATTTACAGAACAATTGGGTCAAAGGAAGGATAAATCAGCATGGAAGAGCACAGGGCAGGGCATCATCCCAGGCTTGGCCATTCTGTCATGCTGCAGAGCAATGACAAAGATAGTTCTAAGGTTTAAAACTGGCATAAGCTAGAGAACTGGATTTATCTTACAAAGTTCTGAGCAAACTGTTGAGCTGGTAAAGCTAATGTGCCCTTCATTTTGTCCATGACAGAATTCTCACTGAGCAAAAGGGACTGTCGCTATGCAGCGTCTTTAGGTGGCACCAGAAGTCTCACGGCCTCCTGGCAATTAGTCCTGACCGTGGTCCCTGAGATGCCCGTGCATGCACATAGCTCCCAGCTGACCAGGGCTCCCTGCCGTTGCCCTTCAGAGTCTCTTCACGTTAAAAATTTGCTGGGGAATTAATCACACTCTTAATGATTAAGATCCGGAGCAATATTTAAACACTGTTTATCTGTTTCAGCAGTTTTAACTTTGTTATCTCTTGAGTTCTTTAGATAATTTTAAAAGAAAACCCTCCACCTCAGCTGATTGGACTGATGAAATTTAATGGAGAACATTAAGTAATTAAGCTTGCTGGTCTGAAATCATCACTTTGCTTTGAAACTATGTACTCTATTTTGAACACTTAAAAATCTTTGACTTATATCTTGCTATAGGGTAGAAGTATGTGTGATAGTGGACATTTATGCAGATTTCTAGAAGCTGCTTTTGTGTCTTTTAAATTACCTCTCAATTTTTGATGGCATAATGCAAACAATTTAGACTTTGCTTCAGCAGAGGATGTAGCAAACTCCAATGAGATGTTCCTTGGGCCAAAGCAACGGTTTAATCTTAAAAAGATAGTGTCAAGGTTGATACGCAGGAAATATAACCGATACTTTCCAGCCCGTGTAAATCTTACTACAGAGCTATTGCTTAGAAAAAGAATGGAACAAACTCCATTATCTAGTGATATTCCACTGGATTATTCAGTGACTGCTATTACGGATTTTCTTGTGAGCGTATTTGCAATATTGCAGCCTTTGGGGTAGAGGGGATTTCATTTTAATATGCCTTTTGGAGCACTTTCGTGGTTGCAGAAGGTATTTTATGTGAGGGAGGAGGAATTCTACAAGCATGAAAGTGCATGTCTTGAGAGACAGGATTTTTTTTTTTTTCTAGAAGGAAAAAAAATAAGTCCTAACGAACATTAAGAGTTTTAAGGGAATCTTTATGGCAGCCATCTTGAACTTTTTTCTTCACCCTAGAGAAGCCCTTCTTGTTGCTTTTGAGGCTTTATTTATGTTTTAGCAGTACGCATACTTGAATAGATGGGTGATGAGAAAAAAGAAATCTCAGAGAACTCTTCTGAGCAGCACCTGTTTGAACACAGGTATCAATAAAACATATCAGCCAGGACCACTTCTGAATGATAGAAATCTTTGGGTTTGCTTTAACAGTTTTGGCTGTTGCCCTTGAGTACTCGGCATCTTGGGAATGGGACTGAGTTGCATTGGTGCTTGCTCTGAAGCTTGTTTCTGTTCCTTCCCTGGGGCTGGGATTTGCTCATAGCTCAGGGGAGCTGGTGCTGTGACTGTTGTGACGTTCCCGGTTACACAGCTCCCATAGCAGCTCTTCACCGAACTGCGCTGAGAAGAGAATGTCTTAAGACAGTCTAAGAGTTAAGAAATGCTTTTGAAGCCAAAGTAAAGCCGATTTAAAAAAAAAAACCACCAAGTCTTGCGGCTTTTTGAAGTGTGTCCCCATAAATCTCCTTATGAATGAAAATGTTCAGTCTGGAAAGTTCTGATTTCCTTTCCTTTCTAGAATCAGCGGTAAAAAAGCAAACAAAATGGAGAAAATGAAAACACAAGCTCTTAGTTAATAAATAAAAATAAAACAAACAAACAAAAAACTCCAAACCCCCTTCTTCCCACATCTGTACACACATAGAAACATCTTTCAGGTTCGGGATTTATTTCTCTTGGGAGAACCTGAAATTAAATTTTACAGTTGTTTTTTTTTCCCCTTCCTAGACAAAGTGAAATTTGAGGGGAAGGTATTCTGTGTGATCAGCTTCACCATTAAAGAATCATTTGGGGCCCTGAATGTTCTCAAAATGCTTGTGCCGCTAAACCCTGTGGTTTGAGCACACCAAGCAGACCACAAGCAGCGTTGCAGCCAACTCTGGGTTTTCAGTGGACACAGTGGGGCATGTTGTTTGCAGGTGCGTGAAACAGGAAGGGATGGGGAAGAACTTGCCCAAAAATGTTTAAAATATGACTTAGTAATCTTCTGTCCCTTGTTATCTTGTGCTGTACTCTGGCGTTACTGGAATAGGATTTAAACAAAGGGGAGGTATGAATGCTTTATCTCTTCCCTTCAGAAAGGTAGGCTCTGCATGGGTTACATTATCTGGCTACACCATAGATGTCTCAAGATGCCCTGAGGTGTCAAATGAAAAATTTGAGCTAAAAGAGGGGGTACGCAGGTCAGAACGGAGATTACTAGCTCCTGAGAAAAGCCGGAAAGTGAGGGTAAGTGTCTTGAAGCTACAGCGGTAAATAAAAAAAAGTTGAGGGACCAGTAGAGACCTTTCTGGGAAACTGAGAGTTTAAATAAATCACTCCTATGCAAAAGGAAGGTTGTGTTCCTAGCTTAAACATTGAAATTGGGGAACATGGAAAGTATTTATATGTGTCAGGCTAAAAAGGGAATCTGGAATACTGTTTATATTAACCCTGAAGTTTGTCTCAGTTTATTTTAAGCACTCAGGAAATTAAGATAAATCCTCTTTCTAGGTCATATGAAACAACATTTAAGTTATCGCTTTATCCTTTGTGCATATGTGTTAATTATGTTGAAAAAACACTTATTTGTGTGGACAGTGAAAAATAACCCAGCAAACCATCCAGCGACAGAGACCCAGGCATTTCACATCAAGCTGCCTACTTCCAGATTCATTCTGTGTTTCACTTTTAATATAATTCTCCTTTTTGGAATATATAAAGGTCAGATCATTTCATTACTGTATATTATTACTTGATTAGTCTTTTCTGTACTTGATGGGGAAAAAAAAATCAGTTGCTGAACATTCTTATTAGTATTTATTTCAAATGCTTTTGTATGGCCTTCATGCTTTTCAAGAGAGAGATGCTGTATAAAAGTATTTCTGCCTGCTGCCTCTACACTACTGCTAGGCAAACTTTCATAAAGAATTTTTGAATTTTGTGTCTTAAAAAAATGCTTATGACTATCTTCAGGCAAATATATTTAGACTGAGAACTTGTATGACTACTCTGGTTACTCCTGTTGTTCTGTTACCTCACTGACCTGAGGGAGCCTGATTTTTCAGTTCTTCAGGTAAGATTAAAAAAATAAAAAACAAACAAAAAAACCCCCCCCCCCCCCCAACTAGGTTACTATGATGCAGAGATAATAAGTATTAACCATAATTAATGCTGATTTTGGTCCCAAATTCCTTAGTGGACAGTTGGTTTCACTGGTTTCTTAGACTGAGATTTACAACAGCAAAATGCTCAATTTTGATATACTTAGGTAAGCTAGTGAGAAGGGATGAGATGATGTATGAAACTGGCTGTGTCTATAAAAGACAGCTTAACCCTCATCAGAAAGGCGTTAAAGTAACCCTCCTCCACACAGCAAGAACTCACTTTCCTAGAACTTGTCTGTTGGGAGTAATGGGCAAACATTCAGTGTCCTAGTGCTAAGCTGTGTTCAGCCCAAGCGTTCGAACCTATGGATTTTACTTCCCTTGACTGAACACCTAACGGTGTCTGATGCTGCCACCATCTGAGCTTGTGTCTGGTTTCCTACATGTAATGTCTCTTCCTGGATGTTCCCATGATGCTAGCGAAACATCTTTGAAATTTCTGCGCCTGGTTCTTAGCTTTGGAAAGACCAGGATCTATTCAACTGATGTTGCATGTCAAGGTGTATCCTGCTGGGATGCTGCTTGCTTTGGCTCTGGATCCAGTCTATACCTAAAGGTTATGAAGTTGCAAAAAACAGGGATTTGTTGCTCCCTTCTTTTTTTGCTGTTTACTAATTAACGTGAAATTCATTGAATTAGCCAAGGAATTTTGCGAGAAGATAAGCAGGCATCGTCTGGTTTTGGAGATGGGCACTGCCCTTCCAGTGTGCTGCCCTTCTCAGCTGAGTTGCTCTGCATACAGAACTCCTTGGATGGTTGGTTTTATGAAATTCCCTCATTCTGGGTGCAGACAGGTCTTGTGATTTTCTTTTTATGACTGATTATAACTTAAAAATGTCATGCTATGAGAAATCTCCCTGGTACTTCTGACAGTGCCACATTTTGGGTTATGTTGCAGTTTCTGCAGACATCATACCAGAAAAAAACTAGAAAAGAGCAGATACCTGTACTTGTCACTGTTTCCCCTTGGGACATATTTGATAAATGTTCAGCCCCGGTCAAAAGCAGGGCAGGGAATAATTCTTGTCATCTTGCCCACACACCGAGGGGGCTGGTGGCTCCCCATGGTGGCAGAAGGTGGCCAAGGACAGACCCAGCTATGGGCTTTGGGCACCTCCTCGGGGACAGAGAAGGGCTGAGACCAGGCCAGGTGGTCACCTGTAGACGAAGACGAGGAGTTCAAAACTCCTAGAAATAACATATATAACTGACAGATCACTGAAGAATACATTAATAGCATTTTTGCTTGTATTTAAGAGCTTCTATAGTTCATTTGAATGCTATTCCAACCTTCTCTGAAGTTCTATATTAAAACAAAGCATACTTTCATCTTCAACAAATAATAATGAAAATTTACTGAACTATGGTAACATGATTTGCATAATTGTGTCTGAAAATACACAGCAAAAATTGAAAAGCTGAGATTACTTTGAAAACTCTGCAGTGCATATGAATCTTGCTGGACGTTAATGAGTATCTTTCTGGGGAACTGCTGTGTGTTTTGTAGAATGTGTCATCATGCATTTGCTGCTACGGTACCAATTTGCCATTAAAAGTTACCACTAAAAACAATCAAGGTACAAAGTCTGCTTTGTACCTTGTTTGCTCTGTACCTTGTTTGCTGTTTGCTCTGTATTCTTAACAATCTAATGTTAAAATCTTTCCATATTGTTATTTGCTTCCTTATAGCTGTTTTTATACTTCCTGAACAAACTCACAGTATATTTATATTTAAGATCAAATGTTTAATTACTGAAAAAAAAGAAGTACTTTCTGCCATCTAGAGGTTCAGCCTCTAGGCTCTGGAGGCATCTCATCTCCTTGTCTTGGATTTACAGGCAAATCTGAGAACTTGTGTGAATGTATACAGATTTTGACAAATTCAGTATTTGTCTTGAAATTAGGCATAGCTGGCTATCTATGAATATTAAGGAAAGTTCTGTCTCCAGAATGTGATAACTTTTGTTTTTTAAAATCATAAATAATTCAGGTTTGAAGGGACCTCAGGAGGTCTCTAGACCAACTCCTTCTTAAAGAAGGCTCCTGACCAGGTTGCTCAGGGCTCAGTCCAGTCAAGTCTTACAAAACTCCAAGAATGGAGCCTGCAAGTCCCTGGGCAGCCTGCTCCACTGCTAGACTTTCCTCATGGAAAACAAAACAAAACACTTGCATCCAGCTTGAACCTCTCTTGTTTCTTGTGTCTGTTGTCTCTTTTCCTCACGCAGTGTACTTTTATGAAGAGACTGGCTCCATTTTCTTGTTAGCTTCTTCAGAGGTAGCACAGACCAGCTGTTAGGTCCTCCCTGAAGCAGCCTCTTCTCCAGGCTGAATAAGCCCAGTGCCACAGTCTCTCCTCACTGCGGAGAGGTGCTCCAGCCTGTACCATCAGTGCAGTTCAACATCTTTCGTGGAACAGAGACCAAAACTGCATACAGGATGTAGATGTTGCATCACAAGAGCTGAGAGGGGTAATTGCTTTCCTGCATCTACAGGCTGTGCTCCTGCTCGTGCTGTTGACATTCTCTGTTGCCTTTTATATCACTGCAAAGAACTGTAATCCTTTCCTTCAGTTTGCAGGATGATATTTCAGATTCAGATTGTTTGAAACCTATTCTGTTTTCTACCATAAATGTGTCTTTTTTTTTTTTTTTTTAAGGAAACTGAATAGTTAGATTGGTGATGTACAGTAAACAAAACAACCACCCCTCCCACGCCCAAAAGTCAAGTACGCAGGCATTGTTATGTGAGAAATGTGAGAAAAAGAAGATTCAAGAAAGCAAAACCTTGAAGACTAGAAAGAGCCTTTCTAGAGAGCAGAGGGTGGAACAGGAGGTTATTCTTCACTGAACAGTTTGGCAAGTGTGAAAGAATGATCTATTCAATGACACCAACAAACTGAATCTTCATTAGGTCAGCGTGGTAGGTTCAGAACAGAGTTCCCTGATGCAAGAGGCTTATTATGTTGTGTCTCTTAACGGCTCTATATGCTGTTCTTTATACTGTGCATTTGCTTTCAGTTTTTCAACTTATATGACTACTTTTTTCTCTATTATAAAGTGTTGCCCACCTGCTCACTAGGAAAAACATTTTATGTTAATGCTATATACTGCATGTGAATTTTCTTCTTGAATCCACATCCTTGGTTGTCCCCTAGCCAATGTAGTATTGGTTTGCTTGTGCTTGAGCTTGAAGATAGTTACCACGAATCATGCTACCTCTGCTTATTCTTGACATACAAGCAGCAGTTCTGTTAACTGAGTAAAGGTATCAGAGTAAACCAGACAATTCACACTGCAGAAGCTTAATAAATTTAGTCATAGCATAGTCTTAATGAACTCTTTGTATTTATGTAAATGTCTAATATACTTCTGAAGGAACTCTGTCATAGATGAAAATTAGCTGAACAGTCATTAATTGAGGCAAAGGGAAGAGTTGCCTTGCACCTATGGAAGGGAGTGCTTTGTAAATTGCAATTCATATACCAAGGATGTAAAAATCTGATGGAAAAGGATTAAAACTTATTCCATGGCACATTAAGGAGGAAGTACAATTACAAGGGGACACCGGTCATTAGGGCTTTTACACTCTGCTGCTGCTGCTTGCTTGATGTATGACAAGCTTTTTGGCTTCTTAGTAGCAAAAATCAATATCCAACTATGTACCTGATGCCAAATAGGAGAGGCGTGAGAACAATTAATTCATTGCAATTAATCCTTCTGTAAAAGTTGCTATGGCAGCTCACTATGATATTGTTAAACTACAAAACTATAAAACAATGCAGTTTAAAGAAGGCGAACAGATTGAGAATGTATACTTAGAAGAAATGACAGAATGGGTGACGTCAAAGCTAAGGGAGTTTTAAGACAAGCTGCATGAGCAGACTGTTACTACCGCTAGTGGTCCTGTAATTCACAGTAGTTCTGTCTTCTGTATTTCAACTTTCTGCTGTACTTATGTGCTTAGGGAAGGGAAGAGACCCTTTCATATCCCCAGCTTGCTACATTCTGTATGGGGATTGATTTTTCCATTTTTTTTTTTTTTTCCCTAACCTTGGGCTATTGGCTTCTCCTGGGCAGGGCTGCTTCCTTCCAGTGAAAGAGATGTGGTATCTTTATTAAATAGAAAGATCTCATCACTTTTTTTGACCAGTCTTAGTTGAGCTACCCTACAACACACAGAGAGCAACCAAAGAACCCCCCCAACTTATGGCTTTCCTCATTAAAAACAAAGTTCAAACTACAGCTTCCCAGGGACTGTGCAAGGGCTGGAATGGAGGAGGAAGGCACATATGGAATCCTGCTGCCCTTGGAGCAGGGCAGAAATGCTGCAAGGTGCAGATGTGCTGCAACTTTTCTAGCTTCTTTTAGCTGAACAGGTGTTCCCCGTTTGGAGAAAAAAAGAAAAAAAAAGTCTTTAGCTTTTCATGATACTGAACAAAGGAAAAGAGAGTGAGAGTAAAACACCCGGGCTGTATGTTAATCCCATACGATTTTGTAAAATGTTCAGCCTTGCACTTGATTTTTTGTTTTCTTCGGGGAAAAGGCTGTGGAACGAGACAAGCACTACGCACGTGTATTTTTTGATCTGTAGGCGCGCACATTTATTAGCATCTCTTTCAGCGGAGGAACGGGGACCGAACGCAGGGCGTCTCCCACCTGTAGCTGGCAGCCCGCGATTCTGACGGCTGCAGCGGGAATCTCCCGCGATCGCAGGCGGCGCCCGCAGCGATTTTAACCCCTCCTTTACAGCCTTCCCGAGAAGCTGCGACTTCTTTTTGCCCCTCTTGGCCGCGTTCTGCGCGGCCGGCAGGCGGCGCCGTGGCGCGGGGGGCGCCGCGCCCGCTCCGCGCCCGCTCCGCGCGCTCACTCACCATGTTCACCTCGGAGACGACGTCGATGCTGGCGATCG
>VZSV01000017.1:7180328-7196353 GCA_013398735.1 Nothocercus julius
CGCGGAGCAACTGGGCGCCGCGCGGCGCGGAGCAACAATTGGCGCATGCGCGGAGCGGGCGCGGCCGCACCTGCCCGCGCGGCGGGGCGCGGGCGCCTCGGGGCAACTCGTGTCCGTGGTGGGGGGAGCGTGGGGCCCTCGAGGCTGGTGGCGCAGAAGGGTATCCGCGAGGGGCGCAGAAGTTTTGGGAGTGGTGCAGATGGAGCCTCCTCCCTCGTCCCTCTTCTCTGACAAGCGGCTGCACGCGGTTCTGCGAACGATTTGTGGCCTCGCTGGCCGAGGGACGCAGCGCTGTCCCCTCCCGCCTGCGCGCGGCCAGGCCCGGGCGCGGCCGGGGCACCCGGCTACGCACTGCCCCTTTGGAGGCTCCCCATGCCCTCGCGCACACTCGTTTCTCACAAAACGCAGAGTTTGGTGATGCTTTTGTTGCTGAAGCATCCAGCAATGTCTGAAAAATAGAGGGATATCAAACTACATAAGTTGTGATGGGGGCTTTGGGACCAATTTTGAGAGATTTACTATGTGTATTTCTAAGGGAATTTGGCCCTCTTGGAGAAGGAGGGTAACACAGTTCCCAGAAATTTGCCGTGGGATTGCTTCGTCATCACAGCTGCGTCCTGTAACTGTGGTAAGGAAAAATTGTGCCCTTTTTGGAGGCTCTTTTCAGTAGGCTGTAAGGGCATACATGGTCAATGTATCTTTATTTTGCCCCTGTTTCAGTCCTTCCTTTCTGAAAAATTTGGTCTTGTAGTTCAGCTTGATAGTACTTCAGCATTGCTGTTCTGAAGGAGTTTTTAAAATTTATTACTCATGATGAATATATTTTACTCCTCTTTGTGTGCAATTGATGTTGCTTGGCCATAGCATATTTCTTAAAAATTTCTTGCGTAGAGAGGCCTGCCAAAAGGTTTCTTATCATTCAGAATTGTCTCAGACAAGCATGGTAAAACAACCTGGTTCATGTGAAGCTCTAAATTGGAGTTTTCTATGGGATGATGGAGGCCCTCTTTACTTCATGGTGGTTTGCAACATTATATCTCGTAGGTAACTGCAGCTTTATCCTAAGGCGTTTAAAAGTCAGCTGTACCAGGAAAGGGAGAGTGTTGCTCTGCGCCTGCAGTCTGTGCCAGGTACGCTTTCGGGGAGGTTTTCCTCAGACTTGCTGTGATCTGGTTCCTGGACTGAGTGCCCGTTAGTGGTTGAAGGGCATTAGGTGCAATTCTGCAGCTCATCTGGTTGGAAAAGGTGGGAACGAAGATGCTGCCCTCTGCATCTCTTCCCATTCCTGGCAAGTGTAGTCCCAGCAGAGATAGGGATGTTCTTGACAAGCCTGTTCCTTTAAAACCTCTTCCTGAGCTGGGCTTCCTTAGGGTAACATCTAGCTTGCTTCACTGATCATGCCAGAAATGAAGCCACTGATCCATTGCCTGTTTCCCATAGGTGCACCTTGCTTTTATTGAGGAAATTCAACCCCGTTTTGTTCAGCTTCCTTAATGGGAGACATCTGGGCTTTAAACTGGGACCTTGAAACAACACTTGAAGTCTTGGTAGGCTAATGTGGGGACACTGAGAATACATCTCTGACTCCTGTGCTGTGCCCAGTGCTTACCACGGATAGACTTTGTAGCTTATGTTACAACCTTTGCAAATGATGGAATTGTTTTCACGTGCAATTTTAATAGTAGCAGCATCCCGCAGCACTAGTTTTCACAGTGAAACTCCCGGCTCTGTTCAGTGACACAAATATGAGAGAATATTTCTGCAAACCTACAGGGAAGCGAGGTGCTCAACTCCCACTGGAAGTGGACAGAAGCCAGAGTGGGTGGAGCTGGACTCCCCTCAGCGTCTTTTAGAAATCTTTCCTATGGTTTCCTATCAAATTAAGTCTTCCAGCTCTGTGGTTCCTCAACAATGCATTCACCAGGACTATGTTAGGCTGCAGCAACGTGATCTTCTTGTGATAAATGTTTGCTCTGGTACTTGGTTCCTCATATATACCTGACAATCTTAAACCTTATCTTGACTAAAAAGAAATATGCAGATGCATGAGGATAATACTGTAAAGATCCCTAAGTAGTTGGGCATGGGGAGCATGAGGGTTATAGGTACTTCTAGGAAGTGCCTGTGAACTTGTAGTTGTGGCATTATGCTGCCGCAGCGTGGGGTGGGTAGTGGGATGTCTTCCAAGTGCTTCCGGGACTGAAAGGGCAAGTTGTTAACAACAGGACTTCTCTATGTTATTAACTGAAAAGATTAATATTCTTATCTACAGTTTAAGGAATACTGAAGTTCTGTTTTCTTTGCAGACAGACCATTTCTGTGAAAACATAGCATGCTTTTCCAAGCCACTAGCGTGAAAGAGTCTTGTCGGTCATTTCAGTAAAAATATTCCTTTCTAATCATCTCTCAGCAGCTATTAACAAGGTCTTTCCATGTACTCCTGACGGGTTTGCTCAGTCAGGCACTGTGAAACATGGCAGGTTCCTTGCATGACATTTAGGCAACTTGAAACTTGCTGAACTCTGCTGAAATTAGGCATGAAAATAAATCCAGGGCTCTAGGCTGTAATCCTTGGCTCTTTAGGCACAAAGCAGTCTGATTCTCAAAAAACTTAGGAAGTTTATATGGTGACTTTTTGCCATTAATTTGCAATATCTTTTAAAGAAAAACAGGCTCCCATGGTGGCTTTAACTGACCTTGTTCTTGTGTTATGGTTGTTTTATTATATTTGTTGCACCATAATATATTTTCTTTAAGCCATTAGCCAATGATAATGTCAGATTCTTCTTCCAGTCCTTTTTACAACATGCTTAGTATTGTCAGGTCTGTGAGATAGGCCTGTGTCTGGGAAAGAAGATGGCTTTGGGAAGAATTTCTTGGCTGAGTTAGTGCAGACTTTTGGAGCAGGGAAAACTTTCATCTTGATTCAAGCACATGTGAAAAAAGGCCTAAAGCAGTTGAAATACATTGGTTTTAACAGTATTTGTGATCATCTTTCAATATTTTAGCTCATTGTACACTAACTGGAAGCAACACAAATTATATAATCTTGCAGCATGATCCATAAAACCATCCATGGCCAAATACGTGTTCATTTTTTCACCTGCCTTATGCAAAACTGTTTGGGATAGGCAGGGATTTTTTTTTTTTTTTTCTCATGTGAAGAAATGTCTCCTGTTTATTAATGATCTTTTTTGGCATTGCTTATTTTTACCTGGGACTCAGGAAGTGCACAAGAAGACAGTGTCCTGCTCAGATATTATTCGCTACTTAAAAAGAATTCAAGATCATTAAAAAAAAAAAAAAAAAAGAAGAAACTGTTCCCATTTCTTATTGGATGAAATCTATAAGAAGGACTGCAAGTTTTAATTAAACCAGGAAAAAAGTATTGCAGAGTGGTGACTCTACATACTGACAAAAGGTGCATGTTTCCCTAGTAACAAATTCTGCCTAGTTAAATGTGAACTGAGGGGAGCTGGGACTTGGTGATTTGCTCAGAATGGAGAAAGCGCCCTGTGTATCTTGCACTGTGCACCTTGCGCATGAAGCTAAGCACCAAGATTGCTAATATTTACCCCACTGGCAGGTTTGAGTAATTAGGAATAGAGACTTGCAAAACCAGGATACTCATCATCTAAGTGGCCTAAGCCGACTTGCAGTTTTCCACTCAGTAAAGATTATCTGTTGTGTGAAGGGGAATGCAGGCGAGACAGGCCAGAAGCACGATTTGTGTGAAACATGCAAGCAAGGTCACTAATTAGCAAATGTTTTACTACAGTATGACAACATGCACAGGAAACAGAAGGGGAAACAGAGCTCTGGATCTTTGGATTTGTCGTTAGACATCTGTGCCCGCCTGGTTTCTTGGCTATGTGATCTATGCTGCTGCCTCAAACAAAAGATCCCATGTGGAAGAAAAATAGAGTTTCTTCTGACTTGGCACTGAGCAGACGAGCTTTTCAGTAACAATACTGGTGAAGTATATAAAACTTTTAGAACAAAATTTTGGATTTGTAAAAATTAAGCTAAAGATTGTGTTTAAAAACTTTGAAATTAAATGTAGGAACAGTGAAATGACTATGTTTTCATGTAAAAAACAACAAACCAAAACACCCAAACCAGTGCATAGTTATACTTTGAGAAAAGAAGTAAGTTACAAAGTAGGTCACATACTTCGTCTGCTTAGTGATGATGCTACTGTCATTTTATACCTGCAGTAATCCCTTAAGTCAAATGTGGCCTGTGAGCAGTTTGCATGGATGGCAGGGAATGGCAGGCTGGAGACAGCACTAGCTTTGGGATTTTGTGCGCTGGGAAAGTGGTGCGGGTGGTTGAGAGGAACAGTGGGGCAACACACAGAGCCTCACCATGCCTAGGCGTGGATCCGTGGGCTGAGCAGCGGTGCTGTGCGATGCTGAGAGCATCTCCTCCTCCCAAGCCCTTTCCTTGGGGTCTCAGTAAGTCTACACAGCCTCGTGCTTCCTTCAGTGAGGGGAAGAAAAAGGCACAACACCACTCGTGCCCTGTTTTCAGTTGCTTCTTGGTGCTCTGTGCCTGTCCCTCTTTTTATGTGCTGTGAAGGTGAACTAAGATCTTTCTCAGTGCAGGCTTCCCTTTCTTTTTATGAGCTTGTGAAATACCTAGGACAATGCTTTTAAGGAAATAATAGCAAATAGTGAATTGAAGTTATTCACCTTCAGTAATCAAAGTGAGAAGAGAATATATAATGAGCGTATGACTTTTTTTGTCCTTATAATAACTACAGATAGAATAACTTACTAAGTCCTTAATCATTTCAGATAAACATCTGTAATCCTCTTTTGAAATCCCCTTTTAGATCTCCCAACCTTAAGTGTACACCACTCATCCAAAATCCTTTCTTATCATTACAGAACTTGTTTTTTCCCTAGGCATACAAGTTTAATGCAGAATGCCCGATGACACAGAAATCCCTTACAGGACATTTTCTTTGTCCTTCGCTTCGCTACCTAGTGTAAGCAATTCTTCTGGCGTTCTTAATTCATTCCACAAGTGAAACACTCCCAAGTTCCTCCTTCATCTGATGTTATCTCAAGAGAAGTAGTAGAGTCTGGAAATTAAGGAGTTTGTGCCATATACTGTAGAAATTATTAAAAAGGCAATCCCAGCTTCAGAGAGTGAACCATCTAGGATAAGGTAGGAAGAGATTCAGCAAGTATTTAGACAGGCAAGAAGAGGTGTAAACTGCAAAAACAGTAATTTTGTTTGTATTTGCTTAGTTTAATAGCCTCGGTGGTTAGATTAGCTCCAAGTAGCCACTAGTGCTAAGTATTGTCCTTCCTCCCTGCCTCCCCCCACTTGCCCCCGCCAAAAAAAAAAACAAAAGGGGAGATTGTAAGCAGTTTAAGGACATATATAAAAAATACCAGGAAATACTAAGTGATTATATTCAGATGATTTCCATTAAAAGGTGTTTCCCTTTAACACAGTTCCCAACACCTCAGGTTTGTCAGTGCAAGTGAGATGTTGGACGCATGAGAGAGTCCATAGCTAATGTGCAAACTAAATTGTAAAAATGAGGCTCACCTATGGTGCTGTGTTGCGGTCCAAACAGCTCCATTCATTTTAAGAGGCTGATTTGTGCTGTAGAGCACTCTGTGTATATTTGTAGGACTGGGGCCTTCATTTCTGTGCTTTTTCTTCCTGGTTCTGTCTTTATTTATTATTATTTTTTTTTTTTACAGATATGAAACATTGTCAATAGAATGGCCTGGGAATTATTTTTTTTCTGGTAACAGGAGTATTTTACCACGCTGAACCACTAGAATGCAATGTGTCTCTCTGTCCCCTTTCAGTGATGTGATGCACTCATCACATACAGAAGCTTATGAATATGTGAGTCACATAAATAAGAGCCGAGCTTGTTTGCTTCTAGCAATAAAGAAACAAGGCGGCTGCATTCAGTCACACAAGCAACTTTTCTGGGGATATTTTCACATGGAGATAGGTGTGCAGATCAAAGCGTTGCCTCACTAGGAAGAAGAAAGAAAATATTTAATCAATTTTAACTAAATTTTCTTTGAAAAAAAAAAAAGATAGTTCTGCATTATTTACTCTCAAGAAATTTAGAATAGAAAGTACTCCTTTCAAAGCCCTTAGCAATCGGTGCTGTCTTTGAGGTTAGCTGTGCTCTGAGTGGGAGCTGAGCTTTGGATTTGAGCAGGAGGTAGACGGTGCATCTTCCCCTTCCAGTCTCCAGGATTGCACAGTACTTGCTTTTTATGAGAAAGATTGTACTAATACATGGTAAGAGCCTAGAGACCAAAAGCCACAGAAGTGCTGAGTGCAGCCACTGCAGTGAGGAACCACTCTGCCCCCTTCTCTTGCACCCCCCTCACACCAGGCAGCCTCTCTGTATTTCCCCTTCGCTGTGAAGGTTGGCTGCTGCCAGGGCCAAAGGGGACAAAAATGAAAACTCTTTAGTATATTTCAAGAATATGTTTACAAAATATTTCCCGTTTAAAAGTGAGTATTGGAGCAACAGTAAAATATAACAATAGGAGCTGCTAGACAGACAACTTAGAGTCTGTCTCATTTCTTTGCTCATGGCGATTTCCTCTGGAATTCTGTTGACTAAATTTACAGGCCTGTAAATGGCAGCACTAGTTATATATTGCCGTGTATATTCGTACCTACGCTGGGAGAAAACAAAGTGGGCATAATTTTAACAAATGCAATAGTCCCACACAGCAGCTGCTTGCCCGCTCCTTTCTTGTCTCCGAAGCACGTTTGATGGGTGAGATGTATGTCTTTTGCTCACTGAAATAAAGAGTGTACATGAATCTCGTGAGCTGGGAGCCACTTTGTCAACAGGGAGGTGTAAGACAATGAGTAATTTTACGTATCTCTAACTGATGCAGGGGTGCAGGTCTAAAATCCATAATTTATATATGTCATGTGGGCTGGCAGCAGTCGTTGGAAGCAGCCCATAAACTGAGAAATAGATTACGCCCTGTCATTGGTGCTTTTTTTAGCTAGTTGAAAAAGAACCCTAAAATAAAGCCAAAAATAAGTGCACAGATAAGAGAACTGGCAGAGATATGAAATAGAGGTTTCAAGGCAGACTGTACAACTCCTCAATCTGTGGATGTCACCAAGATGCTACCAGGGTGTCACCAGGCATGCAGAACCTGTGGACTTTTGCTCCCCCCAGCTCTGCTGGGCCCTGGGACACGTAGACTCTCCCAGGGATAACTGACCTGAGCAGGGGCTCACGAGAGAGATGGCAGAGCAATGGGGGTTATTGAATTGTTCACTCTTTGTGCATTTTGGGTGACAGTTTGAGCTGCTGTGGCTACCTTAAACCCCACCATTTAGGGCAAAACTGCAGCATCTCCTATGCTAGGGCCAAACTGTGGCATCTCCTTTTCTAGGGCAAGCAGCAGCACTATAATGTCGATGAGCAGCAAAGGGTGAATCTCCCACTGCTCCCCTGAGCAACAGGGAAAGTGAAGCATAAATATCAACAGAGGGAAAAAGACAGCCATTTATTTATTATTTCAGAAACATAGAGAAAGAAATGCTTTCTGGTGCTGATCCAGAATCCTCTGGGTGAACGGCAGCTCTTTAGTTCACGTCAGTGAGTTTTGGTACAGAAGCTAAATGATGCTGGTGTCTAAACCATGTGTAAGCTAGAGCATGTACTGCTCCAGAGCAGTCGTCAGGAAGGGAGAAAGACAAAGTGTTTTCCACGCGGTACAGGGAGCGAGCCTGTGAGTGCAGAGCTCACCCGAACTGCTCAGACCTTGGAATTGTATATTTATCTTTGTAAAGAGCTTCAGTTTTTGCCTCCCGTCTTCCAGCCACTCCTTTTCACAGCCAACAGTGAAAGTCTTTCTTTTCTCATTTCTAAGGGAGCTAACAGGTCAGAGAGCTGACTGTGGAGGCCTGTTCAGGTAGCCAGTGTGCTGACTAAGCTGTTCAGACAGCAGGTTTCAGCTAAGGAGTGTTTATTGCTCAAACAGCATTAATCTCGTGTACCATGATGCTCGTGTCCAGCAAAGAAATATTTAGGAAGCCAGTTTAGGTATTAAAATTAGCCACAACGTTGTCAAAATGCCTAAACTAACAGGCACATGAGTATGGATTATATACCAGCCTATTTGATGGTAATACTTGGTAGTTATGTATTTTACATTTTTAAGTTACTGTACACATTTGGACTAATTAAGACTCCAGATATGACTCTGCCATGGGTAAGTCCCATCTGCATTTTACAGAACGGGAAGTTCAGGCACAGAGGTTTGGAGGTCGAAATTTTAAATGCACTTTTGGGTATTTGTTCTGCAGTAAATCTGGGTCACCCTTATTTTTTTAAAAAAAGCCTTCATATTTTTATGCAGTTACCGTTAGGTACTCCTTTTGGGAAGATTTGGCCTAAGTCACTTATCCAAGGTCACAGAATTCAGTGGCAGAGCTAGGAATGGAAGAGACCTTCTTCTTTAAACACTGAGCCAAATAAACTATTTCTGTTTTTAAGTGTCATATGATTGATGAATGTTGTAATCATGACGATGAATTAATTTTATTTCATTTCATGCTATTCTTGAAAATGCAAGCTTGTATGTAAGCTGAGGTGCTGCACCAGATCAGCCCCGTGCTGTGCCTAGAGCAGCACCATAGGAAATTTTGGCCAAGAGGGTACATTTGTAATATTGCAAAATACTTCCAGTAGACCCGTCTGCTTAGGGTGCTTTCTCTCCAGCCTCTATGAGGTAGCCATTGATCCATACACTGAGGTATTGTACTTCATTAACAATCACTATACTTATTCCGTTTTTACAACAGCAGATTAACCTTCCATCAGGGCAAGAATTTCTCCAAGAAGCCTGAGAATCATCTAGGGAGCAGTTACAAGAAGGGATTAACGAGAGACCTTATCTTGCAAAATGTTCACAGCTGCTGTTGCTGCCAGTGGGAAGCAACAGTGCCCAAAGTTTTCCAGGCAGTTCTCAGCTCCTTGCATATCATATTCAGGTATGCCTTGAATTACTTGAGGAAATATTAAAGTATCTCCAGATGCATCTTCCTAATTTTCTCTTTGTCCTGTCATTTTGTCTATCTTCTCTGAGCCTGGTGCCTCTGTGTCAATGCCTGTAAGACAAAACCAGCCCTCTTCTGCTGCAGCACCCTCTCCTTTTTGGTGATGATATGAAAATTATCTTAACTTTCTGAGATGTGTGTAATGCCACTCCATGCAGCAACCACCAGATGGTAATGAAGAGCAAACTGGTTGCGTGTCTGTTGCAGATTATTACCACAATAGCATATTTTGCCTTTGCAAGTAGAGATTACAGGTACAGCTCTGAAAGCCAATTTGCTCAGCTCTTTACAGATCTCTGGGCTGCAGAAGTCTGCCTTAGCAACTCTATTTACATAATAAATTCATTGTGTGTGTTTTTTGTATCAAAACGTTTTAAAGGAAATATTTCATACCTGACATCCAAATGCTCATGTTATTAGCTGATATTAATATTTAGTACAGACATATTATCATTCTAAGGAAGATGAGGTGTACACTTTGACTACAGCTGGTGTAAAACTGTTCTGCTTTATACACAGGTACATGGAGAACACCTTAAAGTGACTATCTGCTCTGCTGTGTCTGGAGCAGTAGTATATCTTGTCCTCTTCCAGCAAGCAAAATAAATAATTAGAATAAAGTAAAAAAAAGAAGAAAATAAAGACAAGAAAAAGAATCAGAAAACAGCCCCACAAGAGCCGTGAGTTTCTGACGTTTGAGCTTTATCTGCCTGCTAGATTTGGGGTCTTTATGTGGTGCCTTGAGGGGTACCTGAGTTGCATATACAGGTTTTTCTCTACTGATGTGCAATGCAGAGGCTTCATGTTGTCTCTCTTTTAATGAAAAACATGTTTCAATAGTCTTGTAGAGACTGGGCAAGCCAAGACAGGGAGAAAATCACTGGAGCTGGCCCTATGGGCTTCAGTGTGAATCAGCAGCAAGGCCGATGGCTCCCCTGGCATGTTTAACTCACTCCCCAGACATCTGCCCTATGACTCACATACTGCTGAGATTAATAAAAGCAAAATAAGCAGGAACACCAGAGCTTTCGGGGAGGGGGCTTGTTGGTGCTCCTGCTCTCTTGATCCCTCTGGGATGTCCTTGCCAGGGAGCTTCCAGGCTTGTACCCGGCTCTCCAGCCTGCCTTTGGTGTGTGAAAGCTGCTGAAGGTTTCCTGCTGTTGCTCTGGGCAACCAACATTTTTGATAGATTTTGCACCCAACTTAGTAGCCCTTACAGGGGAAGGTGGGACAGATGCTTCTCACCTTCCTCCCTATAACTCTGGCTGCTGTATCCTTCATCTAGATGAAACAGAAATATTGTTCTCACTTTTTTTGCTCCAAATTGGTATTTCTTGCAGCGAGTGTTTCCAAGATTTTCTAATGTGATGGCCAGAGTAAATGTCCCCTTAAATATGAAACCCAGTTTATCTCCTTAACGATCCTCATAGCAGTCACCAGAAGAATCCTTACAATTTTTGTCACAAACAGCAACTGCAGTATGTATATATAAATATATATATGTGGTACTCAAAGCGTTGGTTAGCTGTATTCCAGGGTATCGAGTATGTGTGTGTTAAACAACATGACCATGTAAGGACCTTCTTTGTCATAGGAAGGTATTTACATAGCAGCTTACGTAGGAAAAGTACAGCATTAACTCCCACAGTTTAGTAGGAATTTTGGCCATGGAAGTGAAGCAAAGCTGGGCCAGGTTATATAGAGCTGAGGTTATATGCAGAGCTTATGCTGTGCTTTGAGAGGACGGAAGTGGTGATTAAAGAGCTTGATTGGGATGTAGCAGACTACAATTAAGTTCCTGCTCTGCGGCAAATCTCGCTGGTGTTGGTCACCACTTGAACTTTTTGTGATTCAGTTCTCATCAAAACAGAAATAACAGTACTTCCTTGTGCTCAGTCCTTACTTGGTCTTGCCCAGATTTTTGGTTTTTGAAAGCAGAAACTGCATCTAAAAACATGTGTTTTTGATACAATCAATACAACAGGATCCTGCTAAAACTTGGAGGCAGCAACTTCATGATCAGATGTTGAAGGAAGGAGCTTGTGCCAGCTCAAAAGAAAACTACTAATGGCAGCACTAAAAGCTGCACTGCAAGAAGAGCAGGAAGAGCTCACGCAGCTATCTTACTGCTGCCAGTGCGGGACTTAAACTGCAGTCAATATATGCCCAGTGCAGAGTGTTTAAACATAGCGATAGAGCCAGAGGTGCCATCATGCCTGAGAGCACACTGACTTCCCCAGTAGCAGAGAGCTTCTCCCTGTATGGTTATTTTGGTTTTCTCTGAACTCCCAATGAAAATTTGTATAAAGCCAAGGTGTAAAGGCAGGTTTATTTCTTTTTTTTATTATTATTATTTTTATCATTGAGTTCCCAGGATCTCTGCAATACATAGGGCATGAGAGAGGAGCAGGGAGGGGAGTAAGAGATCTTACAGGTAACTGTATAAGAAAAATATCCATATCTTTTCTTGGTCATCTACCAAAGTGGGAGTGGAGCATAAATTGTCTAAAGAATGGATTTCTACCACGGTCTTTGGAAAGGATGTATGACCTGATCAGTGTATATAAGTACCTCAAGGGAGGCAGTGAGGAGAATGGTGCTGTCCCATTCTCAGTGGTGGCTGCTGATAGGACTAGAGGAAACGGCCACAAACTGAAGCACCAAAAGTTCCATAGGAATTTAAGGAAAAATTTCTTGCCAGTGAGGGTGACAGAGCCCTGGCACAGGCTGCCCAGAGAGGCTGTGGAGTCTCCTTCTCTGGAGATCTCCCAAACCCGCTTGGACGCAGCCCTGAGCCACCTGCTGTAGGTGACCCTGCGTGTGCAGGGGGGTTGGACTAGATGATCTCTAGAGGTCCCTTCCAACCTTAAGCATTCTATGATTCTATGTGAAAACAGGCTGCTTGGTCAAGATTTTAAGAAATGGTAGTGATACGAGAAGAAATTGTAAGAAATCTGAGAAATCAATGATTTAGGTTTTTAGATAAAGCAACTTGTGCTTTGGGTGCTTGGCAGCAACCCAAGTTTTATCTCCTGTTTCCTAAGCACTAGATGCTCTTTAGTATGTAATTTATAGTTAGCCTTAAAGATTTTCCCAGTCTTTTCTGTATGGGCTTGGCTGTCTGTGGATTTCATGACAAGACTAAATCATGTCAAAATCAGCTGAATAATGAAATCCACTGGGAATGAAAATATTACCTATAATTTACAAACATAACCTGTAATGTTGGCAAACCCTATGGTTTATAAAAAAGGAAAGACTAGATAATGCCTTCCTCTGGAAAAGTATTGGCTTTCTCTTTCTTCCGCCGTGCATGTGATGATGAAGTAGAAATGGGAGAAGATGAGTGATGAAGAATTTTTCTACTTCTGTGTGTGTTATGATGAATAAAACACAAAGAAGCTGTCCTTGGAGACCTGTATTTTTGGATAAGACTGCTCTTGGGGCACAGTCAGGGTATCTGCTGCATCACAGTTCTTAGGTATATTATCACAGTGGCAGAAAAAAAAAAAAGTCTATTTATGATTTTCAAATACGTTCTGAGCATCTGATGCCCTTTCTAACAGAAGTCCATGATGACCGAGATTTCTTGGGAGAAATTGTGGAAAAAATGGTGGTAAAGGCTGGAGAAGCTGAGAAAATGCTGAAAATGCCGAATTCCCCCAAAACTTTTAGGAACAATCAATCTCTCCAGAGACTATTAAAACCTTCTTGGATTCATCATCGTTTCTTTTAGAGAGATGATGTTAGCCAGAAATTCTTTGAAGTGATCTAAGACCAGTTGAAGTGGTATTTTAAAAACCTATGCATAGCTCGTGGTACAGCAAACATTCTGGGAGTTCTTCTGGGTATGTATGCCACTATTACAAAAGAATGTAGAAAACCTCTAAAGATATAGCTCAAAAATGTTGAAAAGTAGCCAGGGCAATGGATATGCTGAAATGCATAAGCAGGTGTTCAGAAGTGACATCTGGCTTACAATACTGTTTACTGTGTGATTTTTTTTTTTTTAATTGTTTTATGTACCCTTTAAGTCTAGTTTTGTAGAAGTTTTAATAACATATGAACAGTCATTCAGAGTCTGAGGAAAGCAATCACTGCTTTGGGTAGTAATCTGATTGAATTCTTGACAGTCACTGCAGGATCTAAGGGAGATACTAACTGCAGATAAATTTGAGAACTGTCTGAACTCATTTTGGGGGGCATTTAACGAAAGTAATTTATCATTTATTCTTATTTTTAGCTCTCAGGGAGAGTAAATGTATCCAAATAGCACGTAGTCTTACATCAATATAGCATGCATTTGGAAGTGCACTATGGAAGGGCACTATGTTTTCTTATCAGAAACATCTTGACAACCTGAGTGTCTTCTTAGGTGCCATGAGTACTTATTTCTTCCTGTCCTCATGTGCATCCACTAACCTTAGAAAACAATTTTAGTTTTACTGAAGAGATGTGAGGCAGATATCAGTCTTATTAGCACTCTCTTTTAAAGAATATGGGGTCATGAAAAGACCAGCTTAGTTCCTAAAAGCCCTGGAAGAGGGAAGATGGGATGAGTTTATTTGATTTCTACTTGCAGCGGTTCTGCTGGGCCTACAGTATCTATGTTCCTTAATGACTCCACAGATGGATTTGAGTGAGACAGAGTAATAACATTTCTTAGGACATTTGTGTGGGAAGATAATTACTGTGTGAATATCACTCAACTTTTCTATTTCAGTTTAGACAGGTGTCAGTATATACACAGAAAGTAATAAAACAATATAAACCCAAGGGTGTCCCCAGCTTTGCCAGGACTTTCTTGGTCCCTTTCGACAGCAACTGCTGGAAGAGGTAGTTCTGTAGAGGAGGGTTTTGTTCTGTACTTCTCACAAGCCAGGAGAATTCTTCCCAGTTTTGATTTATCATCTATTCTTCTTGTTTTAATTTTCTGAGTTTCAGTTCTCCCAGCAGAACTTTTCTGAGGTATCCCTAGATCAGATAGTCTCATTTTTGGAAGTATCTTTAAAGCTCTGCAGCAATGAACCACTTCTGGCAAGAGACAGCAAAGCTAGAGTTTTTGCAAAGCTCTTTTTACTGGAGGCATCCCCTTGGCACACTCCATGCTGGAAGAGAAGATTGCTCCAGAGAAATGACATCAGTTTATAAAAGTTGAAAAGTGGCTGATTAACCCTGGCAAATTTACATTACGTGGGGAAATTAGATTGCTGAGGAGCTGCTAGTCCAGCCTGCTGCCATTGCAGATGAGGTTGCTGATGGAGCCATGGCAGTGAGCTCCTGCTGGAGCTTTCAGCTGTGTGTGGTGCGAAACAGGCTGCGCCTACAGCATGGAGCGAAGTGACCCTGCCGGGCCATCCTATGGCCTCTACTGCCCAGGCTTGTGAACGTGGCACAGCGCGTGCATGCCGTTCTTCAGCAGGCTGCCTGTGTTAGGCAGAAAATCAGTGTTCCAGTAAGGATGAGGATTTAGCAGAATTGGGAGCAAAATGCTGAGAGAGTGGCAAAAGATTTAAGTAAGGATAGAAATCTGGTAGTGAGAGGCCAGTTAATACCTTGGACAGCTCCTTTGCTTCAGCCAGGGCTGGTTTTACGTGTCACTCACACGTCACGCAGATCTCTTTTCCAGACTGAGGGCAAAGTGAATTCAGAGGGGACAAAGCCATGGGCCACAAATTCTATATTTGCTGTAGCAATAATGCCACTTTAATCCCCACTGTGTTGCTACTTATTAGGGAACGTGCAAACCTCTTGAGCAACTATTAAGGAACACAAAGCGCTTGGTGATTCCTGGAAAGAGGATGATGAAGGGAAATGTCTGCACTTCATCCTAATGAAATATCAGAATGCAGACTAATAATTTGCAGAAGCCTAAATAGGACTTTAAAAAATAGGGAGCGCAACTGGCTACCTAGACCGTGTTTTCCCAAAGATAGCAGTACCAGTAAGCTGAGCAGTTATCGAGCACGGCTTTAATTGTTTTTCAAAGGAAGCAGTGAAGGGCACCCTAGCTGGAACAAGCCCTGAAGTGCAATCAGGAAGATTTCAAGTGTACAGTAGTTTTGAGAATAATCAAGCCGTTTTAGTAGTTGAGATCCTGTAGCAAATAATGAATAAAGCCTTTTCATGTCAGCATTGACAGTGCTGGAATCTGTAGGCTTGGAGTCAATCATAAACCTGCTCTATTGGCTCCTGCACAATGAACTTCACTATCCTCATTAAAATTGACATGCACACCGATTTACAAATATACACAACTCCGCAGCGCACTTGACCAGAAAAATGAGCTGTTTATTGTCAATAGCTATTGTGTGTGGGAAAAAGAGGAGCCTTTTCCCTTCCTAACCCTTCCCCCCTTCCCAAACCCGCCTCCGCTTTCAGCCATCCCGAGATCCTCTGGCAGAATAGCAGCGCTTCTGCATGGATTTTACAGTAATTGCTGCGGCATCGTTCGTACCTCCTATAATGGAAATTATTTGGGTCACCAAATCTGGCTTCCTAATTATAGGAAAGAAAAAAAAAAAAGAAAAAAGAAACATGACGTGAAAATTTTCCTTTTCTGGTGTTTCTGTGTGTAGATGCCCAGAATAAGGCGCTTGCTATGCTCCGCTTGGGTGTGCTCTGCGCCCACCAGGAGCCAGGTCGCAGGGAGCCTTCTCCCCCACTCCACGCTCCTCTTCCCCCGTGGGAAGAAGCGACGACGATGGCGGTGACAAACGAAGACTTAACCCCCCGTGAGCATCACCAGACACCTGCACTCCCACCCTGACACGTTCTCTGCTCCACGCAGGCTCCGCACGCACCTCCTACCCCTCTCCCCACACACCGGCCCCACGCGGGCACCCTGCACCTCCTACCCCTCTCCCCACACACCGGCCCCACGCGGGCACCCTGCACCTCCTACCCCTCTCCCCACACACCGGCCCCACGCGGGCACCCCTGCA
>VZSV01000017.1:7199013-7230219 GCA_013398735.1 Nothocercus julius
TTCCCAGCAATGACATAACTGTAATCCACGGAACAGTATTAAAAATACAGATTTCAAATTAAAAATAGTGTTTTAAAATTTATTTATTTTTTAAGATGCCTCCGCTCTCATGGTGTGTGAAGGTAATAACATGGCATGGGCTGCTTCCTATCCAGGATTGAATGAGATCCTCACGTAGGTTTATGCTGGGAAATACTTTCCTCCCTCCCTGAAAGTACCTTTTTCATACACGTGATACATCTGCACTGATGTGCATGCCAACACATATGTGCCCTATACAGTGCTCACGTGCATGATCTTAATAACTGAAGGGGACCACCTGGTATCATTGCTCACATTTTATAATTTGCAGTATGTTTACTCTATAAATGAGGCCTTCTATAATTTAGCTTTAATAATAACTGTGAAGGAGACTAAACCTTTAGAGTACCCAGAGGAATCATCAGAACAGGTGGCCTTTTGCAATTGAGCTCTGCGGAGAGGTTACAGATACTTCTGCATGCGTGCAAGGGATGTGCTATGTTTGGCATCGTTTTAGGTTGAATGCCAACTAATTAGTCATCTAGCAAAGATGCTTTATGAGCATTATCAGATTTCCAAAATTAAAGATGTACTAAATCTGTAGTATGACATATAGTTTATGTTGATTTTTAGTTTAATAGTGTCTTTTGAAGGATATTTTGCAAAAGTAGACTTTTTTTTTTCCCCAATAAATGTTAGCAGGCTTTCAACAAAATGCTGTAAAGAAAAAAGAATATAGAATATATTGTAACTCCTTGAACTTTCACAACTGTTTTATTAAAATAAATGATACAGGGAGGAAAAAACTCAGATTTGAGCCCAGAAAAGCACTTCTAGGTGAATGTTGGACAGATTGGATATTATATTGCTTCTTATTTCTTCCCACAGTTGGCCTTCATAAACCATCACTTTTGAGTTTTGAACTTCTAAGTAATACATGATAAAATGCTTTATTTTTAAAAATAACAGCCACATCCACCTTCAGCCAAAGTTACCTTACAGCCTGTACCTCCTTACAGTCAAAGTACCTTCACCTCACTTGATGGGAAGAGTTTTTAGCAAAATAAAGCAAAAAAACCCCACCTCGGCAATTAGTCAAGCATGTCTTTTTGACATAACTCAGAGGAGTAACTGTGGACTGTATATGTGAAAATGCATATTATCCAGATCAAATTTTCCCCATGTTCTGTTTTTCTTTGCTGATAAATCCTTATGGCAATTGGGACTTGCATCTTAAAAGTGGGTCACTCGCTAATATATAGCATATTTAAAAAAAAAAAAAGACATAGAGGATGGGAATATTTAGAGATGGAAAGTATAGTGTGTTTTGGTTATGTTAAAACTACATCACTTCTGATGAACAGCAGACTATTCAATTTTATTTTTTTGTGGAAGCTGATTCACCATCTAGATTTCACGTGGATCAAAATGAAACATACGTTTTATTTTAAGAACAAAAGGCCTCATGGAGATATGATGGATGTGAATTTTAAACCTCGTATCAGTGAAAATATTTCTAATTCTGGTGCAAGTGATGTTTAAAATCAGACTTGGGGAGCTAGCCAAATTCTGAATTTTCCTGGCATATTCCAGTGTTGCCACAAATAACAATTCATGAAGATTTTTTTGCTTGCAGAGCAAAGTGGGAAGTGGTGGCTTTTGGAGATTTCTTAAGACTGGATCTGTGTTCTTCAGGCCCTCCTTAATAAGCCCAATTGTTGGTAGTTACGTAGGAGAAGCTGAATTGCCCAGGCGTTCTCACAAATGTGGAAATGGTCTCTCAAGGTCTCTCTATATAAAGTGGACATATAGAAACTTGCCCTGGTACTGCTCATGTAGAAGGACAGCATATGTTGAAGTTAAATAGAAGTATGAAGTTCCCCATGTCATTTGGTTGGCCCTGTGCATTGCAAACTCACTTTATGAAGAAGATACAAAAACAGAAAGTTGTCATTACTTACTAAGCATTGCGTGTTTGTTAAAAATGTTGCTTAAATGCCTTTTACATTTACAGGGCTAATTTTAGAAGGTGGAACTACACCAAATTTTGGGAAAAAAATCTAAACCCTTAAAAGTAGCAATAGATTAGCAAAGAAATTTCAGGTGGAAGTTCAATTAAACAAATCAGAAAGGGCATTTTCATGCCAGAAAAAGGTTTTGATGTGCTGTCAGGAAAAATTTAAATGCAGAACAGTTTTGAAGGTAATCAGTTAGAATTTCAGTAGTGGGAAAGTATTTGGGTGCTAATGAATAAAGTAATCCTCTGTGAGGTTTGAGAATAGTGTGGTGATAACTATGACAATTGCATTGTCTAAGCTCTATTTCCTGTTTTACCATTACCCTGAATTTCAGAATGCAGTTTATAATGCATGTTAACATCACAAAACTATCATCTACTAGATAACAAGAATAAGGCATTAATAGAAGTCACCTGTAGTGTGAATAAATAAAAGCATTATCCACTGTTAAATTGCAAGAGTGTTATCTTTCTGCTATTTTGATTCTGCCATAGAACTCTAAATCAAAAACTTCTCTAGTTAGAACATGCATTCAGTTTTCACCAGGTTTTTACATTTTTTGTGTGTATGTCACCAAGGGCAATTACAGAAAGTTGTAAAACCCGCATTCTCTTTCAGAATTACCTTGGTTTTCTTTCACTGGTGATTAGTTTAAAAATATTGGTAGAACTATGTGTGATTTTTTGAAAGGGGTATTGTTCACTTGAAGTAAAAGCCTGAATTTGATTTGCCATTTAAACTCTTGTATGATTTCAGACTCCTGAGGAACTCTTGGCATTGGTAAGAGCATGTGAGGTCAGATTCATACTTGCACTTGCTATATATCATTTTTTTTCCCTGATGGTATCTTTAAAACTTTCATGATTTGCTAACTAATCATACTTAATCATGCACTTATTGAAGAAAGAAGAAATTAGGTGACTGAAATTAGAGAGAGCAGTATCACTGTCTGTTTACTAATTCCAATGATTTTTTTTTTTCTTTCTTCCTGCTAGGTTAGGAGTCAGTCAACATCTCGCCATATGGACTCAGACAGAAGGTGTTGTATGATTTGCCTCCTCCCCAAGACTAGGGGGTAATATGTTGGGCATGAAACCCACTGAGGTTGGGTCTAAAAAGTGTGTTCTGAGGCTACAGTATTGCTTGCAGGGTGTTAGAACATCAGTCAGGGAAAGTTAGAGCTATTTTTCCTCTAAGGTCTGTTTATTTGTGTAATGCAGCCTGGCGTGAATCCCAAGTCTGACCAGCGGCTGGTGACGTGCTGATAAGTCTTTGGCTTTCTGTTTAAAAGTTGCCTGGTGCACTGGCTCATGAACTGCTCTTTCCTTTTCCTTGGTAGCTTATTGGTGAGGGACTGAGGAAAAATGTGGGTTTTTCCTTTGCCTTACTGAGGGGTTTCAAACTTCATTCTGCTTTATGGGCCCCTAGATAGCATATAGGTTAAAGGCAGCAATGAATATTTCCTTTCTTCTTGCAAAGGGAAGAGCCTGAAGAGAATGGATTGCAATGTTCCCCTGTCCTCCAAGAGCCAAAGCTCGGGGCAAGGGTGCATTTCAGGATGTACAAAAGAGTTTAAACCCCTCCAAAAGGGGCAAAAACTGAACCTGATCTTCTGTATGTTGGATGAGTGGGTAGAGTCCCTGAATTTCTGGAAGAAGTTAATGGATTTGGATATGCTTCAGAAGTAGTCCTGTGCTGTGAGTCAAATATAGCATTATTTTTGTTTCAACATCTCCAAACGTAGGAGGTTTAAGAGCTGCATGCCTTTACTTGAAGAAAAGGACATATTTCTGTTGATAGTGTTCTTAAATGCCTGCAGAGTTGGCCCAGTCAGGATAGGAGGACATGGAGTGAAGTCCTTTTTTCCCCACTTGTGGGACTGGGTGCAAATTTCTTCGTACTTACACTATGTAGTCCCTGGAAGGTAATGGAGCTGTACAGTGTGCTTGACAGCGTTGTCTCTTTGGGGCAGGTTTTGGTTCCTGGTCAGTTTTGATCCACTCGTGCTTCATAATCTAAGCTGAATTTGACAAATGAGAAGAGGTCAATGTTTATTAATCAGAGGTTATTTGATTTGGGAATACCAAGCTATGTTGGTATTTCCAGCTGAATATCAGCTGAAGCTGTCAAAAGGTTGTTCGATCTTGCACAGTCCGTGTTGCAAAAGTGAGTCTTGTAGAAAAGATGGCTCTTGGGTGTCTTGTTTTAAGGCATGGCTGGGGTGGAGTTCTCCTCTTCCTCTCTTCTTTCTCACAACCCCAGAGTGAGAAAGTACAGCTGAAAACTGGATAGGTTTGAGCACCTTGGCCATCATCTCCCCTAAGCAGGGTTGGAGAACATGGCAAGACAGAAAGGACAGAGAAATGTTCAGTCTATGAGCATAATTTATGAAGACTTTCATTTCCTGTCAGTGCAGAAGTGACTTATTTGTAACAATGTGTGGTGGTCTTTCAGCTCATCATGTGAACAAGAAATATTTAAGAAGTGAGGTGGCTTGGAGAATCAGCATCCAAAAAGTAAAAAAGAATAAAGGCAGGATAAATTTGAAGAGCAAAGTTGTAATTTTCTATTTTTTTAGAGGACCGTAAAGTACCTATGTAATTATGTGCTCTTATTTAAAAGTTCAAACATACCTTCCAGGATTCCATTGCTTATTTTCATCAGTTTTCTGGTTAGTTTTTTAGATTAAGGTGGACTAGAACACTTCAAAGTGTGTGGCTGGTCATTCTGTTCAGGCAATTGTCCAGTCCTGAGCTGGGAAGAGTAGATGACTCAAGGGCTTGTTGACAGGATATGCTGTTATTTACCTGTTGTTGACTGGCTTGACTTTGGCTCAAGTTAGTAATGCTTGAAGTCATTACCATCTGTCTCTTGGTCAGTGACCTGTATAAAATAGCTGTTATTCTTAGTCCGCTTCTGAGAGACAGGTGTCCACATCATGAAAATTGGCACCGGTAGGAACCCTGTTGGCTGTCTCAGCAGAGACTGTCTGCTAAACAGGCAAATAAAAGCTGTAATCTCCTTATCTCTGGAGGTATCTTTTTCCTCTGTCAAGGTTCAGGCATGTTGATGGGTGAGTGTGTGCAGAGACAAAAGCTACTGTATGCCTTTGCATTTTTTTTCCAGAGAAATGTATACCGTAAGTTTGAATTTCTCATTAATCTTTTAAAAATTTGCTACCTAGTTGTCTTGGTTTCCTAATAGAAAACAGTAGCAGGAGTCCTGACAGAACAAAAAAAAGGAGAACATGCTTGATTTGACTGATACCTTTTAACTTAAAAAAAAAAAAAAAAAAAAAAAAAAAAAAAAAAAAAAAAAAAAAAAAAAGGCAATCCTATTAAGCCAGCGAGAATTTGGAAATAAAAAGCACCAGATCTTTTATATGCAGGTGTATTTAAAAAAAAAAACCCTGCACCAACTTTTTTTTTTCTTTCTTCCCCTCCTGTATCTGTAGGAGCTGATCTAATATAGTTTCAGGTAGTTTATGCATCCAGGGACTGATCTCATAATAGCGGCAGTAGCCACACTTGGCGGTTAAGCTGTACCTTGTGTGTTGAAATCTCTGTGCAGACTTGTTTGCTAATGCTCCTGATTGGCTGGGTGTCTCTTGAAGGCAAAATTTACAATATGCAAAAAGCCCATGCAAGATTTCTGTTACTGTTTACATACAGTGGAGATCTCTGCACTGACAGTTGCCTATGGAGACGAGGGGATAATGGAGCCCAAAGTCTTTCACTGAGAGCTGTGCTGCACTTCAACCCATATGTTGGCATAAAATGCATGGAAGAGCTGTCTTATGTTCCTCTTCACGGGGTTAGAGCCTGGCATCGCTTCTTCAGCCCACATGTAACAACTATTCTGGATTTTGCAGGGGTTGCTTTTAATCCTGCCTGATCTTCTTTAAAGTATATTATCTTGCAAGCAGTGATTCAGACTTAACTGTTCCCACTGCAGTGTGTAGGACTCTCCTCCTATTTCATTGACATAAAAATACACACCACTATGTTATAAATAGTTCTTTAGTGGTTCTGGACATTTGTGCTTGATAAATGCTTTATGAATGTCTATAGAAAGATAAGCTCAACTGGTCATATTTGGAGTTAATTGGCTTTCTTACAACTCACTGCTTTTTACTGCCAGTAATAGAATGTAAAGGATTCTAATAGGATCTTCTGATTGCATCGCCAGAGTTGATTAAGTGGTGCAACATGTTCATTCTGGAGGGCTGCTTAAATCACCAGCAAAAGTAGGTTAGGTAACTACACACTCCTTGTTGACAAGCATTCCTATGATTAATAATAATAAAGAAGCCTGACTCAAAAGCTATACCCTTGCTATTGCTACCATTGCTGGAGTTACATTTTCATTACAAATGAGAGGAATGAGAGGTTTTGAGGTCTCTGTAGGTACTCCTGCATTGGGATTAAGTACTGGAATGGTCTGGAAATGCCAAGTTTTGACCTAACAGTTGTGAATGGACAATACAGGTAGAAGAGCAGGTCTGCAACTGAAGGATAAGCGCTAGGGAGACATCAGCTTTCCCTGCCCCATGCTGCTGTCTTCATTCCTGCCAAACACTTTTATATTTTAAAGTTTTGGGTGCAAAAAAAAGGATTTGCAAGGCTAGGATAATGGAATGGACAAGATCAGTTATGATGCCTGGCTCTTTGGCTGTTGTCATTTTCCCCTTTAATTTCACCTACCTGACATTCCATGTTGTCTAATGGTTTCAAACATGATTTAGCATTTGTTCTGATACATTATTTTCAAACTTGGGTTGTGGTCTTGTTACTGTCTGACAGTTCCCACTTCCTCCTTTTTTTTTCTCATGGAGAAAAATTAATAAAAAAGTTAATATATAAATATTTGAGAACAGGGTAGCAGTTACTAGAATAATGAACCTCAGTGTAATTTTAATCCATACTGCTGCTGTGGGTTTTCTAACAGCATTAAATCAAGTTTGCAGATTTTGTGATTTTAGGTTAGCTTAAGTCTTAGTTCTCCCCTTCTTTCCAAGAAGCTCCAAAGAATAAACCTGCAAAAGGACTTTGAAAATTTAGTGCCCAGGAAGTTGTAAGGGTTTAATAGAAAAAAAAAAAATCAATGGCTGAGAAAAGCCATTCCCCCATGCCCATGGGGGAAAAAAGTTGTCCATTTGCTGATTTTGATGTGACTATAAAATCAGTGTTCTGTGAGTTAAAGAAAGGAAAAAAAATACCAGAGAGGAAAGTGGTTAAAGGAGGATATCATATTTGAAGGATATAATTTTTGGAGTAGAATTAATTGAAGTTTTTTAGAACTAACAAATAATTATGCTATCTATATCCCCCCAATAATCACTATTCTCATACAGAGTAACAAAGACTAATATCTGCGTTTTATGCTCAGGAGAGCTGTGTGGAAAAATGTCTCTTCCATTTTCTTCCATTTCTATGAAACACAGTTTTTAAAACACTTCAAGTTCAACGGGTGAAATAAAGTGTTTTTTTTTTCTTTTTTTTTTTTTAAGTTAAAAATAGTTTACTCCAGTTAAATGATAGTCTGATGATTATTGGAGATCAAGTATGATTGGATCTTTTGTATTTCTACAAGTGCAATTGAGCTTTTCTCCCCTATTTTCTCTGACTGCAGGTGAATATTTTCACTTTCAGTATCCTGACAGCTCTAGTATGTTTTTTTTAAATCTCTTAGAGCTTTTTTGTTCTTCAAATATAATCATATCTCATTCAGGAAATTTAATCCAAATCCATCTTCAGTGAAATGAGCAACTTGGCTGCAGTATGAATTCCTCTGACCCAGTGAACAATTAATTATTCGTAGACACGGGAACAGCTTCCTTCTGCAACACGTAGAGAGCAACCCGTCGCAAATCCAACGTTACGGCATGAAAGGGTGCTAGCTGCAACTTGGGAGGTTTTTTTTTTTTTTTTTTTTTTTTTTTTTTTTTTTTTTTTTTTTTTTTTTTTTTTTTTTTTTTTTTCTTTTTTTTTTTCCTCCTCTTTAGATCTCATCAAGACAGACATTTAAAAGTATCCAAGTTTCCAGGGACTGCTGAGCTACCAACTGTTCTAGGGTGAATTTTCATTAGATTTTTTTGTCTCAAAAAAATGCCCTTCTGCCAAACTGTTAGCTTCCAGTAAAGAGTTTGTTTTTTGACATTTAGCTGAAAAATTTGTGGCTGATCTTCCATATACATAATTTACAAACTGCTAGAACCAATTTTACACGCTTGCATTTTACTTTTCATATGCTGTATGATACTTGATCTGGATAAAAGAAAAAAGGTCCCCTGTTTCCAGTTGTTTAATTCTTTTTATCTTTCTAAAATTTGATTCCAAGTGACATCTGTGAATACAGTGATTTTTATTTATTTATTTATTTTCTTTCCAAGTGGCACACGTTCTTCTGCTTTAGAAACTCTTAAGTGTTTCCTCCTTTCATTTTGGATTGCAAGTACTGTGATAAAGCCTGAATTAACAGACAAAGCATTTCTCCTTTTTAGGAGTTTGAGTTGTAAGAGTTTAGAAACTGTAGTTGTGAACTTGTTGAACATAAATTGAAAGTGTTCTAATGTCTGCTTCGGAGAATAGATGTTATGCATTTATTGCCTAAATTAAACCATTAGATATTTAATACCGTGATCACAGAATCATCATATTAATGGGTAAAAAATAGAATAACCTGTTACCCTGGCAGTGGATCTAGTTTCTGGTGAAATTAGTGGGTATGGTCTTGGGTCAAGGGAACTGAAGCTCCCAGTAAAGTACTACAGCATAATTTTCCATTTCAAGGTGTATTTTGTCCTGTAATTGGAAGTAATACATTAAGATGAAACTGTTCTTTTTTTTTTTTTTCCTGATAGTTGCTAATCTGTACCCAAGTATGAAAAAAAGTGGTAAGACCTGTGTTCAATTCCCTGCTTTTATTGTGGCATGTATTTCACTAGCAGGACAGTAGCATCTGCACCTAGGTTCAGACCTCAGAAATGATTAGATGTCTGACTCTTATTTTGATTGCTAGTGTTAAAACACTTGAGTACTTCTCGGAGCTATGGATATAGGTCTTGATCCTGCAATGCTAAATTGCCAGGTGCACGGCGTACTAATGTAAGTAGTCCAGTTATTGCCAATTAGAACTGTGAATGTTAGTAATAAATACCCTGGGGAATGCAGTTTTCCTCAATTAGGCACTCGTTGTTCATTAACATGGTGTTTTCTGTAAGCCTTTTAATTTTTGGCAACTGTTTCCTTATTCATTGAGTCAACATGAGTTTCTGAATGGGGATTTGCATGGGAAAAACTGCTTTTGATTTACTTATGCAGCCAAAATAGTTGAGCAGTGTTCACGGTTAGAAACTTATCTGAAATGACCTGTATTTGCGTTTTGTTCTTGCTCATCCACAGAACCCTCAGAGCGATAACTGTTCACATGCCAGGATCATTTATGAGAATTGTTGATCTTTAAAACTCAAACTTTCTCGCTCACTTCCTTTTCATACATTAGGTCCTGTTACTGAAGTCAAAACAGATATATATGTCACCAGTTTTGGACCTGTTTCTGATGTAGAAATGGTATGTATTTCTGGAATTCAAATGCCATTTCCTGGTGCTGAGAAACTTAACTGCAGTGCGGAGTGGATGCTTAATTCATGTGGCTTTGCACTATTCTGTCAGTCAGGCAAAGAAGGCGAGACTAGCAGCAGCTCATTTTTAGAGGTTATAATTAGGTACATGGAGCTTGATTCTGGTCATACTTGCACTGGCTTTTGGTTATTGTAAGAATTTAAAACAGATTTTCTTGGTGTTGAGGCAGAATCAGGCGCAATGGGGAGCGTGTAAGTGCACTGTGGGGAAAACCAGTAATGTCGTTGAAATTGCCTTTCCTTTCTGAAGTTTGTATTATTCTCAGATGAATAATAATGACATCCTTTCACAAATACTTGTTGACATTTTCATTTCAGATGAAGTCTTTGTGCCCATCTTTGTGCCACTTCTAGCGTCACTTTCAGCAAATGTTTGAGCAATAAGAGTTTTCCTAAGTGTCTGCAGGAATCAAATGTCAAAATGGCATGCAAGAAATAGTCACAGAAGACAAATGTTACATTTGCACGTACGGCTATTTGTGTCTGAAAAGCACTTTCTTCTGAGGTCCAATCCATCGTAACTCTCATCAACTTCTATAATCCAGGGCTATGATAGTTTCTCTTTTTTTAGAAATAATTCAAAAGTTGCACAGAAGCAAGACAGCCATATGTGCATTAAATATATTTGTACTTCTTTAAAGGAAAGGCAATTTCAGAGAAATAACTGGCTTTCTATGCAGTGTCGTCCTGCACTCTGTTCCACCTGATTTGTTCCTGTTCTTGCAGAAGGGTGTAGGGTAGCAATTTTTTTTTTTTTTTTCCAAGGGCTAGGTTCTCACACGAGTCTGCTGTTGAATCACATCTCACCTCTTCAGTGGTTGTCAGGTACAGTGTGAGGCTGTTCAGGGTGACTAGTGGTACAAGAACCGGATCCCAAGCAAATCTGTTAATGAATGTCCTTCAAATATAAAATGAAGGCTACATGTGATCTCAGTGGCTGCTCTGAAGCATTTGACATGATGTTAACATGGAAAATTATTACTTATGTTGGAGAAGACAGGAATAAGAACAAGAAATGTAAACTAGGTAAGGAACTGGCCGAAGGAGAATTTGCCACAGATGCCCCTGTTTTCAACATTATCGGGCAGTTAATTTTTAGTTAATATGACCCAATATAATCCAAATATTGCTGCATTCATAAAACTTGCTGAAAGAACGGGATGTGAGGTATTCCTGATGCAGGGGAAGATTAGGATTTTTTTTTAGTAATAGTTTACTTCGGCACCCAATATGATGAAATAAGCTGAACTCTTATATTACAAAATCTGTCCTGTAGAAGCTAGCAATAGAAACAGCTACTACAAAATCATCAGCTAGAATTGACAGTAGAAGAGAGAGACTTATGTGAATTAGTTATACACCACACTGAATGTTGCAGTCATGGAAGAGAAGACAAATAAAATTTTAGGATGCCTTACACCTGTAGAGATGCATCCTTTCCAATGTGAATAGACATGGTCATACAAGTAAAGTTTCAATGATAATACTATGTAGAAGATTTTGAAATAAAGTCAGAAAGCATTGATTGTCTTGCAACAAAATTGCGAGTATGTTGAAAAAGGTAGCATGAAAAACATTAGATCATTCCTGTGCCACGTGATACCGTTTTTGTGAAATGCTTTAGTCTTTCAAGATGAAAAATATGTATTAAAAAATGATGCCACTGATGTGGGAAGATGAGCCATTAGGAAGTTTGCAATTCACTGTAATTTGTGAAAATATGTTTGTGTAGTGGGCTTAACATATTCTTTACTATTTCTTTGCTCCTGTGGGATTTCTTTTTACACGAAACACACATGCAAATGTAATCTTTGTTTTTTTGCAATTTAATACAGGAATATACAATGGATGTCTTCTTTCGTCAGACATGGGTAGACAAAAGACTAAAATATGATGGCCCTATTGAAATTTTGAGACTTAACAATTTGATGGTTTCAAAAGTGTGGACACCTGACACTTTCTTCAGGAATGGGAAAAAGTCTGTTGCACACAATATGACAGCCCCAAATAAACTCTTCAGAATAATGAGAAATGGCACCATCCTGTACACAATGAGGTATCTAACTTGCTTGTTCAGCTTCTTACCATTACTGTATGCAAAAGTTATACTGCCTAGACAAAATGGCAACCAGAGACTATTCAATTTGTTCCGTTATAGGCTTACAATAAGTGCAGAGTGTCCCATGAGATTAGTGGATTTTCCCATGGACGGTCATGCTTGTCCTCTCAAATTTGGGAGTTGTAAGTTGCAATTATGAAATTTCTTGTAACTAAACTACAGCTTTAAATAATAGAAGTAGATGTTGAACAATTATGAGATTTTGTGAATATTAATCTTGATCCACAATCCTTATGCAGACAAAACTCCTGTTAAGTTTCTTGGATATTTTATTTAGAGTCTGAAAAATTAAACCTGGTTAGAAAAAATGACTGGCTACACTATTGCTTGAAATACTTTTTTTTTTTTTTCTCTTTCCCTCTCAGTTCTTAGGCATGAATTGAATACTTGGTGAATTCAGATATTAACTGGAGAGGACAGCGCAGGATCCATCTGCCCTTAAAACAACCAACCAAAATTAGGCACCTAGGGAAGCTATAGTTATTTGGCTTTCTGTCCAGACAGTGGAGGGAGATTTAACATCCTAAGAGAGATTTGTAGGCTGTAAAGAGTTGATCTGAGGTTGTCTTTGTGTATCTCCTTGCCTATGGGAAGGAGTCTGTACAGCTAGTGTTAAGTAAGTAATTTTTAGAGTGGTAAGACTAGATGAGAGGAAACTTAGTGCAGGCGATTTTCCTTTTCTGGTTTGAAGTCAAATGTAGATTTTTTTTTTTTTTGAATAATCTCCAAAATTTTGCTAGGAGGGATGTTTTTGGAGGAACATATGCCACACAGCAGAGGGAAGTAGTTAGATTCCCTGATTTGGATCTGCAGTAGTGATGGCTGAGACCACCTGGTGATCGCTGGAGCGCTCCAGCAGCAATGTCCTGTCCCTCCTCTAAGCCTCCTCACTCACTGACTTCCTCTCTGTTACGCTCAGATGCAGTCAGTGGCTGGACAGTAATCTGCTTTCCTTACTCCACAATCCTAGAAAAGTGGAATGGCAGGAAGCTACTCACTTTTTCGTAGTATAAATTTAGCTTATACAGCTGGGTAGTCAAGAAGAAGGGAAATTTTAGAGTCAGTGTCTTTGTAAGACTTTTATTCCCGGATACAGTGAGGCTGGAGGCCAGATGTTGCCAGAAGTGCCTATGTACTACATCTGCCTGTGGAGAAGTCTCCACCATTGAAGCTTCCCTAGTGTATAGCTGATTTCTTCAGTCACCAACCAGCAGAAATTATGCTTGACACTAATCTGTGATATTCTCAATGGAACTTGAAATAGGATGTAGCGAATTCAGATGCAAGGCTGTGATTTTTGAATTCATTTAACAGGAGTTTGGGCTGTGTAGAGATTGAATGGTTGGCCTAAATTATGTCTTTTGTATTAAATGTTGGAATATTTCCTGGGGCCTGCTTAGTTTTGGGTTATTGTGAATCTTTTATTGACCTCTGACTTCTTGCAAATGTTTTTTAACATTTAACATCTTAAAAAAAAAAAAGATGTTTAGGTACTATCATTATTATCTATAATGATAGTGTTTTTTTTTTTCCCTGTATCAGTATATCTTTAATGATAAGCTTTTAGAATTTTTGCACCTGAAATTATTTAAAAGTGAACTTTACATGCCTAATAAAAGTGCTGATCCTAAAAACTCATGCCTAGACTTCACATTCAGATGTAAACTGAATATGTATGTGATGCCATGCATAACCTTAGCTACTGTTTATCTGTGGGTGTTTTTCTGGGGTTACTTAAACATGAATGCTGTCTTCTAAAGATGCTAGTGTATGTCTTGCCACTGATTTTGGCATGTTTGGCCTGGAGCTGGGTGTGAGAAGTTGTTTCCTATTTAAGCAAACTGATACTGTGTTGTTGTAGATGCATATCCGAAGAGTGAAATGATTTACACGTGGACAAAAGGACCTGAGAAGTCAGTGGAAGTTCCTGAAGAGTCTTCCAGTTTAGTTCAGTATGACTTACTTGGACATACTGTATCCTCTGAAACCATTAAATCTATTACAGGTAGGAATCTTAGCAGTAAAAATCAACTTGAGGTAAATCTAAGCCTGTAATATTGCCCTATTTTTTTTTTCCTGTACTGTATTCTAGTGAATCTCATAGGGTGTATGTTAAGGACTGAGGACATAAATTGTAATCAGGTTTCTGTCCTTCAGATTTGCATTTGCAGGTTCACTGCAGTAGATTGCAAAGGCCTTTCAGAAAGCTAGGATGAGATCACTACTCCAAGGGACAAAATGAATATTTCTAAGCACTGCTTAAAATGCAGTTTGAAGAGTCAAGAGGATGCTTGGGTGAGGAAGTCATTTCTCAGCACTGTATCCGCATTATGTGCAAAAGACTTGCTTTGTTTGGTGGTGCGCACAGCTCAGGATAGAAATACAGCATGCAGAATAGGTTATTAAAACCATAAAAAGCTCTCTAGTCAGATAAGGATAGGCATAAATGCATTAGTCACAATAGATACTTCTGCTGATTTTTGTATAAGAAATGAGGCAAATGGCAACAACAGGCATGCTGAATGAGTAAAATCTCACTGATGAGCAGTTTGGTGATAAACAGTCATGCTCCCAAAATATTTTTCAAATTTGGAATCATTTTATCAACATCAGCAAGTTTGGGTGATGTGAAATTGTCAAAATTAAACAGATAAAGCAAATGTATTTGGCATTGCTTTATGGATATTTTTCTCAAAGATTAAACAGTGTTTTGCAATATCCTGGAAACTGACCTGTCGACCTATCAATTCTTAACGTGTTAGACTTTTTTTTCACTATATCCCAAATACCCTTTCTGTAGCACTGTTGTTTGGTAATTTATTCAATATATGTTAAAAATGCAAATAGTTCTTTATTATGTATGATGATGTTTATATAAATGTACAACATTATAAATTGTTAGTGATTATTGTATTTATTTATATCTCGTTATCGCTGTGGTACTGATGTGTAACCCTAGTTGAATGCTCTAATGCTTCCATATCATTTAATGTGCATCATTGTTACAGCTGTTTTAGTTTGCATGTAGGTATCACAATGTTCTGGATATTATGCTGGGTAGGTAGCTTGTGTCTTCGGACTCTCCATGAGATGCTAAAAGGATTTTTACATCAGGCTTAGACTATAAAAAGTAATCCAGTATTAGACATGTTGTGTTTTCAATAGGAACTTCAGAGTAACACTGTAAGGATCTACTGCTTTGTGGATTTTTTTATTTACAAATTTCTTTCTCCAAAAGAACTTTTTTTTTCCTCTATTTGTGTTAAGTAGTGTGGATAACATCATCTTAAGCAATCCTAGTTGACTGTTTGACATGTAGTTATTCTGCTAAACAAACAATTGTATGCAAGGACAGAAATAATACTTTCCTTCTCTTTTTTTAGGTGAATATGTTGTAATGACAGTTTATTTCCACCTCAGACGAAAAATGGGTTATTTTATGATCCAGACATATATTCCATGCATTATGACCGTGATCCTTTCTCAAGTTTCATTTTGGATAAATAAGGAATCTGTTCCAGCTAGAACTGTGTTTGGTAATTATTACATTTTATTTTTTCCTTTTATTATGCTTCATCTTTTAACAATTTTCAGTAGAATAGTCCTTTTTAGTGCACAAAGTCTATTACTTCCTCTATAGCAGTGCAGAAGTAAGGGATTAAGGTAAACTGAGAGGAACATTTTTTGTGAATGTGTGTGTATTTTATAGGAAGAATATATTATTTGAAGCCTTGGCACGGAAAGAGAAACTTGGAATTGTAAACCCGAAGCATAGCATGGTAGCCTGGGGCAAACAGGTGTACATCTTTCTGGGTTTAGAGGACTGGAGAAGTGAATCAAAAAAGCCTGGCCCTGTGTAGTCCAATCAAATCCTTTAGCTGCATTCAGGGTAGTTTTATCCTCCAGTGAACAGTACTGTGATTACTTGAAGCATGCCCTCTAAAACCCCATTAAAATAGTTTGACTGAGAAAAGATGAGATATGTACAGATATCTCACTAGGTAAGTGTCGTCAGTGAAAGCTTCCTATCAGTAAGGCTTAGATCCGTTTGCTGTAATCTCATGTTTAGCGATCTTCTCTCCTTCCTCCTATTGCCATTATGAAAGTGAATTGAAAAGCCATTAGGGAAATGATCACAAGATATTAAAATTGAACTCATCAAAGTACAGTTGGAAATGAGAAGCTGTAGTGAACAATGAAAATGAAAAGCATAAAAATACTTCTCTGAAAGACAAAAAATAAGAAGTTAAATGGAAATATGGTTCCTAGAAAAGGAATAAGATAAAAACATGGTTAAAGTTAATCTTTATAAAGCAGATTTCTTGACTTTACAATGTACTGTATTCCAGAATAAGGCTAATCAAGAGGAGAGCCTTCTACTAAGGCTAATAAAGATATATGTTGGCAAGAATTATAGAAATTAATGTTTCTACATGACAGCCCATACATACATGTAAATAAAGTCTAAACACGGTCTAGCATCACAGAGTAGGCAGGGTTAAGGATCAGTTACAGGACCCCCACACACACTACACACATACCTGATATGAATTTCACTTGCCCTCAACTCAAGCGCTACATTAGGCAAACAAATATATCACTTAACACGCCCTGGCAATAATGTTGAATACCCCTTTCTGAAAAGCCCTATTAATGCATGAACAAGAAAAGTAGAATCTATACTTACAGACAAAATTCAGTAGTTGAAATGCACAACACAGAGAGCAGTAGATGTAATAGTAATAGATGTAATATGCCTAATATCCTTGTAAGATTTTGTCTTTCATGAGCACTAGTTATCTCAGGAATAAAAAGTTAAATCTTTCTATTTTGCTTCTGACTTATTAGCAAACACTGTTTTCCTGAATCGGAGAAATCTGGGAACATTACTGCTGTATAAGCTTATATTCTAAAATCACTTAAATTCGCTAGAACTTTTTATGCAGATGGAGTTACACAAAGAGTAGTGAATTGCATTTTTGTAATGATTTAATGGTGTGCTAGAATGCTTAAGTATAACAGTAGAACAACCTTTATAAGATGTATCAAGTCAGGATTTTTGCAGTCAGCTCTGGACACCTGAGTCGGATGGTTGTTGGGGCCTGGTGTTTCTCAGACAAAAGGTGGAAGTAATTTTCTCCTTCACACAGGTTTAATTTTTCTTTTTAATAGTAAAATATTTTAAATGTATTTATATATAGCTATGTGCATATCTGATCAAAATCTTGCAAGTGTTTAGCTTTGGATAATTATAGTTCATGTGCATATAAAATATTTTTAGCTGAACTTAATTATCTGCCCTGCAGATTGCTATGCACATATCCAAGGGTGATTGCAGTGGCAACTGCATGTCTCCTAAAAGAATGATTTATGAGGGGGAAGCTGGTAATGAATGTGTCGATAAACCATGTAATATTGTAGGGGCCTGCCCCCTCCTTTTATTTTAGGAATGGTTGGTCATTCAAGTCATTTTATTCAGGCGCTTATTAACCACATTTCCTTTTTATCATTATTTTAAAACAGCTTAGTTGTCCACTTGAGGCGGGCAATGAAATCAAAAACGATGGGGCTAACCAAAGATGGGTCTCTTCCATAAAAAATAAGCTTTCCATTGCATTTTTCCTAAAACTAAACATTTTGATATTGGTGTGTTTTCTCACACCTTCCAGATGAAAAAGACAGAAGCTCATCCTGCTTTGAGCTGTTTTCTGTGAGCTTTTGTCAACAGGGCTATTGCAGATTTTTTTTCTTCCCCCCAAGAGAAGAGCCTAGGAGATGGCTTGACCGTGTCCTTTTCTTTGTACAGCAGTGTCTGAGTGAAAATCTTTTGTGTGAGATTACCTGGATTGGATACACCGATCTGCAGAACAGGGAAAGTGAAGATTCTCTTGGAATTTTTTTCATGTATTTTACAGTCTATGCATTCCTTCTTAAATTAAAATGGTTACAATTTTCAAAAAATGGTAAAGATACAGTCATTTTTGGTCATTTTTCCCTCAGGTTATCATGGTAGGACTTAAGCAGTATTTCCTATATACTAGATGCTTTATATCTGAAAGATATAGGTGACTCTTGACGTTTTAACCACTTTTGGAATATTTTGAATTAAAAAAAAGGAAAGCTCATATCTTGTTTTTATACAGCATATATTTGCATTTGAAGTATTACTGTGAAGTGCTTGTATTTTGAGCACAGTGTTCATGTATGTACACTTATGAAAGCAGTTTTTTCAGAAGATGAAATGTTAATTGAATTTCATTGTTCCAATAGTAGCAGAAGGGTTTAAAATATGAAGTTATAGTTTGCTAATTAACAGAGTTGTCACCATAATATTCTAGTTTTCCGTAGTGTAAAAATAATTTGCCATGATTTAATGTCACCTGGATTATGAGTGGGATCAGAGGAACTATCACTGAGTAATTAATAGTATTCTAAAGCTGTTAGAGGGGATATCATGTTTTTGTTTTCATCTGCAAAACATAGTACTTGGAACATAATGTGAGATATTTAAAGCAAATGTTTAGAAAACAATTTATTGTAAGAATTGTATCTAAATTCACATGAAGCACATATGAAATGAAGGCTTCTGCATTTACTTGGTGTGAACTGTACATGATCTGATGGTCGTGGCTTTCTGTGCTTCCTTTAAAAAGCGGTAGCTGTCCTATGATGTGCATCACCGCTCAGGGATACATGGTGGTTGCCATAGCTTAAATCTAGTGTGTTATTCACAAGCAGCAGAGAAAGACCTACCCCTATCCTCTTTATCCAGTGAAGAAATGAGGTTTCAGGTATGGCTGTTTTCTGTGTTGCACAACAGAGAAATGAGTTTTTCTTTTTTCTTTTTCTTTTAATGGAGGTTGGATATTTGAGTGGAAGGTCTTTGAAGATATTAAAACTGTCATATAAGGCAAATAGGGGGAGCAATACCAGAGAGCAAGATCTGTACCTTGGCCAGGGAGATTACATCATGCAGTATTTTCTGGTCTAGGGACAATATAGCTGAGTTATTTTATATGTTACTGGCTTTGCTAAGTTAAAAGTGAAAACCCCTAGTATTTATTTTTTTAATAGAATGTGGAGTTATTTTTCCCCTTCATCATTGAAATGACAAGTGGTACGCTCAGTTAAATGACTTTTATAGTAATATTTTTCAATGCAGCTATACTTTTTTTTTGGTGGTACTAGTATGTTTTGCAGTCACAGATACAAAGTTCCCAAGTGACTTAAAATTCTTTGCTTGAGACTACTTGTATTTTTATTCTGCCTCGTTTCACCAGTGCTTTTGTTTTGTTTCTTTGAAGGCATAACCACAGTGTTGACAATGACTACACTGAGCATCAGTGCAAGACATTCTTTGCCAAAAGTATCCTATGCTACTGCCATGGACTGGTTCATAGCGGTTTGCTTTGCCTTTGTGTTCTCTGCTCTCATCGAGTTTGCTGCTGTCAACTATTTTACTAATATTCAAATGGAAAAAGCCAAAAGGAAGACAGTAAAATCCCTCATTGAATTTCCAGCTGCTCCAGTACAGAGAGAAAAAAGTACGGAAGAGACACTCATGGTATGTTTTCAGCTTATACAAATATTTTCTTTTTGGCAATGTTTCTCAGTAAAACTGACTTGAACTTCTTCCCAGCCTCTTCCTGATCTCTATATCCATATTATTCTGGCAGTCTCTCCAACACTAGTAGTTCAGACAGTGAACAAAATTATTGACATCAGTTTCAACTCATCTTGTCCATCCTGGTCCAACCCAACAGGCTTTATTTCTTGCTCAGAAGTGTAAAATAAAACAGCAGATCTTAATTTAGGTTCTGTCAGACATAGACACGTGAGAAGTGAGCAGTTCTCTCTGTAGGGCGGAGAGTGGGGCAAAGTACATGCATTACTCTTCAGAATTTGGATCCAGTCTGTTGTATATATATGTTAGTCTTTAGGGGCCAGATTTCTCCCCCGGACACAAGGTAAGTCAGCATAACAAAAGATGAATACAACCCCATTTTCCTTGGAAAAAAATCCTGTAAAATCATAATTAATTCTTGGAGTATCGGCTGATTGGGTTATGTCAGAGGGCAGGAGGAGGTTACATATGTCAGTATGTGCAGTCTCTGTGCTCTTCTCTATCTAGTTGAGTTTTGGTGAAGGCCAGTTATGCTAGCTGTCTTTAGGGAACTGTTCCTTTCCCTTTGCATATTGATTCGAGTTCGACTGCTAATACAGACCCTGATACTACTAATTATAAGGATGGCATTATAATCTACATTGTTCGTATCTTGTAACGAATTAAAACATGCTAAAGCATTACAGCTGTACCATGGAGCCTCTCCCTTGTTATCAAGGTTCTCCTTTCATTGTGTGTATCGCCTATCTAGAGTTTATTTCTTAATCAGTTATGTTTTGGGGAAATTTTTAAGAGTGCTGGATGAAATGTTTGTGTCTGCCATGCATAACTATTTTCACATAACTTCTCTTTGTGCGGAAGCTCACCTCAGCCTCTGAAAAAGGTTTGTTTAGTGGAGTACTTTTCAGCTTTAATAGTCCTTTGGGTTAAACGTGACAGTGTTGTAGCTTTCTTAGTGTGTGGGCAAACTAATAAGGACATGGCCTCACTACTAGTTGAATTCACCAGTGGCTTTTTTTCCTCACTTATTCCCATATCCCTACTAGCTGCTGTGTTCCTCCTCCTATTCATCAGACACCTAGCTAGCAAAGCTCTTACGACACTTGTACTAGGTTGACCTTATGGTAGACCAGTTATTCCCCTTTGTGGCTGACTGGCTTGGCAACACCAGTCAAGAAGGAAAAGGTTGACACCAGCATTGTAATTTACCCGTTTTTGTCAGGCTGACTATCTAATTTTCTTTGACTGAGCTGTGATTTAAGAACCACAGTTTTAGACTAACTCTTGGTAATTTTGTCTTCTGTCTCTTTTCACTTCTCATTTGTCTCCTTCCCTACTCATCTGCTCTTTTTGTCTTCCCACCCCTTCCATTTGCTATCACTCCTCAACTGCTATCCACCCACTTCCATTTTTCTTCCCCTTCTTTACTCTCCTATCACATATCATTGCTGTTTTCAGTCTCCTGGCTGTGTTGTTCTCTTAGTTCTCAATTTTACTTAAAAAGGTAGATGTGCTCCTGGAACACATTACACATGTCACTTTGTTTTCTGCTAGTAAGAGACTGGAGCAAGAAAAAGTATGCGTGTAGTAGCATGCTGTTCTGTTTGTACGTAGAGGTATCAGTGCTGTTGGTTTATGCTAACTTTCTTGATTGTACAGCATAAGCATGCAGTTTAATACAGCATCTCAAGCATTCCTGGGAAGAATTTTTAGTGCTTTTTGATATCGTCAGGTTTTACTTGAGTCCATAGGCAAATAAATTACAACCTGATAACGATTGAATCCTAGATTTATTTATGAGACCTGACTTAAAACATGAAAAAGAGATGGTAGTTTTATTGGGGGGGGGGGGNTTAACAAAACTGTTTTGATGAATGGTCAGAATTGCTATAAAGTCAGTCTTCTGTTCTGTTTAATCATTTACATAGAAATCTTAGAGAAAAACTTATTTTAAAAAAAATCACCCAAATTTAAACAAAGCTAAATAGAGATGTAAACTGTTCTGTTCTGCGGCTAAATTAATATCCTTGTGGTACCTCTCCTAGTGTGCCTACAGGATTCTGAGACCTTGAAAGTGCTCAAGGAAACAACCTACTTTTCTGAAGGTCTGCCTATTAGTATTATGAGCATGTAAGCCAGTGATAAAGTTGATATTATCTTAAACTTATATTTTATGGTTTTTCCTCCATTCATAATATACTAAAACTTGAGTCTTTTCTGGGGCAGAGGTATAGGGTGAGCCTGCTCATACTGTTACAAAGATTTAGTTATCCTGCAAATGCTGGTTTATCCTGTTAATGCCTGGACAGTGACTTCTGTCTTTGTGTCCCACTGCGCAGAACAGGTCAATAGCCTGTTGGACTTTGCTTTCCAAGCTGCAAATGTAATGCAAATCCTTCTCACTAAAATTTTTGTGGTTCCAGTTCTAAAAGTCTAATTTAGAGTAGTGTTATACCTCGCTATGAATGATTTTCTTTTTTTTTTTTTTTTTTTTTTAAATGGATACTGTGTAGTCATTGCTGATGTAATATAATCTCAACTTCACTGTGAGTTTTTGGTCCACAAAGAATACAGGACAATAGCCTGGGCTTAATGTACAGTCATGTTATTTCTTAACATAAATAGTATTAATTTTGTTAAACAGTAGTCTTTGATTTCTTATCCCACTTAGCGTATAGAAGTCAGTCCTACATGGCCGCTATTGTGCTAGAAATTCTAGTGTTAGCAATACAATTGTCAGAGCTCAAAGAAAAGTTTTATTTTAAACTTGACACTTCAGTCTTTGCCTGATTTGGTGACCTGGCCAGTGCCCCAGATTTGTCATTTAGCTGAGAAAGAAATGTGAATATGCTGAGAGTTATAGATTAGGAAGGTGCCTAAATACTTAAATCTTACAATTCTTTCTGGTGTATGTATCAACATTTGCACCCTGCTTGGTATCTCCTACTAATCTGGAGCAGGAGAGGGGATTTTCCCTTATGCTGTTGTCTGCTTTGGTGGAAGAACAGTTGAGACTGTTACAGAAAACAAGCAAGGCACTAATATACTTTTAAATGGAGACTGGCTGTTGGTCATACGTTATTTACAGAAGAATTACTTGTATGTTTGACATTTTCAAGCAGCTTTAGTAGGATCGTTACTGAAAAGTTTTTTGGGAGGAGCATGTTTGATTATGAAATTGGGTTCCATGTAGAACATGGGTTTTTACTGTCTATCTGTTCATGCTACAAATTAAGTATGTTGATAGTCGAGTTCAGTAAGGAAGTTCACTGCGCACAGGTGGAAGTCCCTTTTTGATATGCATATTTGATCAATTTTTGATCAGGAATTTAAGGGGGTTTTCTATATTGAATCCATTTGTATATTGTCAGGACAAATTAGAGGTTTTTTGTGTGTATATGTATATGTGCTTTTGTTTTGGATTACTTTACAAAGACAACTCATATTATTATGATCAAATGAATTGAGGTATGTTCATTTTTATTATGTATTTCTCCACCACAACCAGTACAGCTTTACTGTAGCCAATATGGACTGTATGTTTTGCCAAGTTATTTTCTTATGTAATTATTTTTTACTCTTTTGGAGCTGTGCAGTGGATTTGACTGATCCAATATATCAATTACAGTAAGCATTAAATATATTTTGGAGGTTAATTAAGCAATCTGATCCTTGTTAATTCAAACAAAGTCCTGCTATGAAGCTAATTTACTAAGTTAAGGTGGGAAGGGGGAGTGAACTGTCTGGTTAGTGCCTGCAGATGCAGTGTGTGCATCTCCCCTATAACCTGATGCAGTTTTAGCCATGCAGTTGAACCTCTCTTTGCTCTCCCCATTTCAACTTTTCCTTCTTACTGCATATAACCTTTTGGTACAAACTGATGTATTTCCGCAGTAAGGACTGCAGAGCAACCCCCTGAAATCAAGGAGTCCAGTGACTCCCAATTCCTGCAGTCATCTGAATAGAGATTTCTGGCATTAGATGTATTACGGAATACCATTCTTTCTTGTCTCTGAGTTTGGGTTTGTTTTTGCTTTTTAATTTTACTATACATACTCAAACAGTTTATTAAGACTAAAATAATTTCGCAGATGTTCAGTGAGTGACACCTGACATATTTAATTATAGCTCCTTTTCTTAGGCTTATGGGCAATAAGAATTTCACAAATATTGTGGCATCCTACCTTGCAAGACTCTACAGTTCTCCCAGAAGTCTGTCTAAATACAATTCTAAGATCTGTAGATAATCTATCAAATTCTCTCCAGATCTTCTTTTAAAAGAAGACAGATGGCTCACACCATGGTCTCCTGTGATTTGCATGTTTTGAGAGCAAGTTAAAGTGCTTATAGGTTAGAAAAAACAAACCTGTCGCTAAGTGTTGTACACTCCTTTCTTCAGTAAAGCCAGCAATGTTTTTTTTTCCAAGTAGGTGTGAGGCAGAAATGAATGATTTATACTTTGATGTTGGACCCCTGAGTCTATTTATGTGCTTCTAAACTTTTTCCTTTTCACTCTGTTCCTATGAAATCTTGTTTTTTAAGATCTACCCAGTTTTGGAGTTGGAGGGTATAACTGAAAAATATGCTTTAAAAATACATTCCTAAACACCATTAATATGAGTTTCAACCTCAGCTGTTTGTTACAAGAGTGCAAAACTTGAAAAATACATCAGGCTCAGACAGACCTTTGGGATGGAAGTATTTCTTCAGTCACAGGTAGATTTTTAACTCTTGAAGTTGGGCTGTCTCTTCAGTGTGATGTGCCTAGACCTGGATGTGGAACAGCATTTCAGTTTTAAATTTTTTTTCCTTGGTTTACTTCTCCACTGCTTGGGATATTATGGATTTTTTTTAGTATATTTTTAGGTAGCATTTAAATCTCTGATTCTGCTAGGAACCAAATGATTCCAGACCCAAGAAGTTTGTGGAGCTCATGCAAGTGGAGGGCAGGACCATAAGAAGGGAGGCTGCTGTGCCATGTGAATAATTTCTGTGGCATGCTAACAATTTCATGCCACTTTAGTTTCATTAGTCAACTTTGCTGTCAATAATTTGCAGTCATAATGTGCTAGCAGCGTGTTTAAGTAGGAAGAAGCTAGATGCAGCTTGTCACTGAGTGACACGTTATACCAAACATACCAAATGCTTTATGAAAGGCAGGGGAGGATGAATACATGGGATAATGCAGCAGTGATTCAGTGTGAACTTTGAATGTCTAGATAATTGAGGATAGAGCAGATTCAAAATAGTTGTTAAAATGGTTTAGTTATGATATTCAGATACAAAGTGGGTTTTTTTTTTGTTGCTGTTAATGGTTTTTGTTTTGTTTTTTTGTGGGGAGGGAAGGGAAGTAAGACTTACTTGATTATTTGGTTTGGTAGATTTGGATTGGGATAGTCCTGTCCAGTAACTGGGAGTGCTCACAATGTGTAAAGCTAATTATGTCCTCAAAGAATGCTGGGGCTGGGGAGTAAATGTGAGACGCACAGTTTTAAATGTTTTTCTTAATATTTCACATTAGCATGTCATTCTAAATAGCATGAATTAAAATGTTCCATTAAAATCTCTGGTCTCTTTCCAAGAACCTGATATTTCTCAAACTTTAATATAATTGAATTGTGGAGTAAGTTTACATTGGAAGCAGAAACATTTGTCTTCTGTTAAGTGAGTGGAGTGATTATTGAAAGCACACAACCTGGTATTAAATTTGGAGCTAGATTCTGATCTAGCTAAATGGTGATGTAAACTGCTCTGAATTGCAGAATTCAGCTATAATGAAGATAGCAATGGCTGGGTTTCGGTCAAGCATAACAGAACAGTGCTAGACTCCAAAGTCGTGCAGTGAGTTTTTCTGAGTTAGATTGCCTCTAACACCTGATTTATAACTGAGCAAGAAACTCTGCTGGAGTGCAGGGACCCAAACCTTACTAGGAAATGTGGTAATTGCTCACTTTGCCATTTTCTAAAAGTATGATAATGAACTACCACAACTGTGAGTAATATGAGGATGTTCTCTGCTATTATTCATCTGATGCTCAAAGAGCAGATTCAGTGTTTACAATAGTTACCAGGATGTTGATTTAAATAGTATTAGGATAAAACTTTTTTGTTTTGGAGACCAAAGTATAGCTCAGTAAAGTCAGTCTTCCAAATGACTGTTCCAGAAAACACCAAATGCTTTTAATTTAAAAATACACTTAAATGCCTTTTGTTCTCAATGTGCTGATATATTGAAAAACATACTCCTTATGGATTTATCTTTGGAATTAAAAAAGAAAAAAATCAAGTTATTTTCATGGTAACAGCAGTTGCAGGCCTCTTGTATTGATCTAATTACAATCTCTTTCCCTTTTTTCTTCTCTTTGGTATGAGGAAGCATTAAGTACTTAAAAAACACACGCTAACAGTTCAGAAGCACCAAGTCAGAGTAAGATTTTTTTAGAATGTTCAGCATCCCTTTTAAGGTGAAATAATGCAAATTGTTGCAGGTGTTTTAGTCTAAGATAGCAATTCCTGTGGTGATTAGTATAAAATGAGGCCTTTGAACTCGACCTCTCCATATTTTCCCTTTTATTCTTTTTCCTTAGTTATATTTAAATTTCTGTTTTGCTTCCCCCCTGTCTAAAAAGAGATTTCAATACTGGTAAGCCCAATGACATCAAAATCGCCATGCAGTTTCACAGCTGTGTGTGAAATTTCTAGCTGAGTCAGTTTTTACTCTGGGAAAATAGGAGTCCAAAGAAATAAAGACTGAGAAGCTTGGAAAAATCTGAGATACAGGAGTGTGTAAGGCATTTTAGAAAACTAATGGTGGAAATTTGAAGTCACTGAAAAATTGAAAGATGCAGGAAATAATGAAGCTTTTTTGGTCCCTAACCAGCTCTGCTTTCTGTACAGAGCCCCTCTGCACTTGGTTAATAAGCAACCTGTCCTAAGAGTATTTTTTCTGTTTCTTCCATTTTCAGTGCTTACAATTTTGACATGATATAAAGAAAAGATTTGAACCAAACATGAAGCTACATACGTGCCAGTATATATGTGCTATATATAATATATTTAAGTGAACACAAATTATATAAATATGTATAGCACTTAAGTACTGTACAGCTGGATAAGATTATTTGACCTAGGTGACCGCTTCATTATTTGAACCACTCCGTCTAATTTTCTTATTTATGCCTCTATAGCAGTTTCAAATTAATATGTTTTCCATATGATGCAGTTTTAGCGATGTATAACTTCAGAGTATGATATAATGCTCTTAGCTCTCCTTTCTCCCATCACAAGATTCAGATAACAGTATGAGCAGTTTGGATGGACTGGCTGCTTTGACTTTTCTCCTTGTCACTCTTTCTCTTAAATAGTCTTCATTGTTCTCTGCACTGCTGAAACTTTCAACTGAGTTTTGTTGTATTTTGTGTCTGGAATTTTTGGACGGGTCATATTTGGACTGGAATTTTTGTTTGGTCATATTCCAGTGCTCTATAAAGAAAAATACCTAGCACTATTCCAGTGAATTTTTGATTGACTAGCTTTACAGCCTAATAGTAAAACATGTTAGATTTCTCCTCCAAGTTTGTACCTTTGCTAGTGGCATGGCAGTATGGCGACTCAGTGGGAACTGGGACCAGCAGCATTATTTACACTGGTGATAGCAAGCTACTTCCCTGGTAAATGTCAAACTGTGTGTGGATTTGGCAGGCTGTGTAATGTCCTCCCAGAAAAACACTGTGTTTTCTCAGGAATGAATAGAAAGAATAAAAAGCACTATGATAGCATGTAATAGGAAAATATTACTTAATTACCACACAAACAGTTTTCATGCTGCAGCTAAACAGTTTGTAATGCCAGATACTTTGTTGTTTTAAGCCTTCCAGTTTTTCTATGAGTCTTTGTCTGAGTGAGTTCTCTCAGTTTTGGAAACCTGTGCTTTTCACTGTGTTGCACTGTATAGCATGTCACCAGATTTCCTATATATTAATTTAGCTGTATCTTCTTGAAGTCTAGTGATACTGTCACGGAAGGTTCTAATCTTAGTCTGCAAAATTGATGCTGAATTATAAAAAGGTTTATTTATTTTTTTTTAATTATAGTGACACCTCTGCATTATATACTTGATTGTTGTAATAAACAATTGAAATTCTTCTGTGTAACTTTAATACTGCTTTGATTGTGGTGTCCTTTTCAGGTTTTTCCATATGGAGAGTTAAAGTGTCTAAAATGCTGATCAGGCCCACAGGGGGCTTAATTACTGAATTTCCCTGGGTGGATGTGTACAGAACTGACTTGTTGCTTCTGAACTCTTTGCCATGAACCTTAAGTGGGAGAAATGCCTACTGCATTTTATGTGAATGATCAGCATGAGTGCTAGCTGCAGCCTCCCCCAAAACTCGCCTAGGAATCTGGGCACTCACTGAAATAAATAGGATCAAGCAGAAGGGCAGAGGATGCAACATTCATAACAGAGAAAGACTCAGCTGCTTGCTTAAGAATACCCAGTAGCCTGGCAGGTGAGAGATTCTCCTGAGATGTGGGAAATTTGTGTTCACATCCCTGGTATAGTTAGGGCAGATTTGAAAATGGGTTCCTATCTCCAACCCTAGCTTTACTTTCTGGTCGCTGGGTTATTGTAGAGGGGGACAAGAGTCTTTAGCTTCAGAGGAGGGCTCAGATGAGTAGAGTTGGCTGCCTGACTAATGTAAAGAAAAGTGCGTTAGGCTCTGCTCCTACCCAGGGTATTTCTAAGTGGCCTTGGCAGCTGCTTGCTGGATGCTGAAGCATTAGCTCTCTTAGACATTGGGTGCTCAGCTTAGGCTTGGAGATTGTGACTTGTAAATTCCTATCCCTGACAAAATAGAAGATAGAGCTTTGAATATGGTACTACCTCGGGCCCAGAGAGATAGATATCACTTCAGTGAAATTCATCTACTAAGGTCCTTGAGAATGCATTGGCCTGCAGTTCATTATACTCTGTTACAGCTAACAGATGCTGCCCAAGCAGCCTTGGGAGCTCCCCTAATGTTGCTCTTAATGTCTGTAGTAGGATAAGGGGGATGCAGAGCTTCTGAACTGTTTATATATCCAACATCAGTCTTACTGAACTGTTCTTCAAGTAGTGCTGGGGCTGACTAGGAGAATAGCTCTGTATTATACTGCAAATATATGGCCCTAATTTTAATGGGTACCTGGTTATCAGCATGTGGGGATGACTGTGTACCCTGGTGACCAGAGCTCTATAAAGAGGATTTAGGTGCTGAGTACCACTGCTTCTCTGTTGGCTCAGCTAATAGGAGCTGCTTATTTTGGATTCAAATCCCAGCAGGATGTATCCATCACACAAACTGTGAAGCAATTTTAAATTCAAGAGAACGATTTAAAACTGCTATGCAGAGCACTAACAGGCTATAGGAGGATGTCCAATTGTATAGAAGGAGAGGTAATGCTGTATAGTGCTGTACCAGCAAAAGAATTCCTCACAGCTTGCAATATTTTCAGTATTTATGTTCATAGGCACAGTCATAAGGATAATGTCACACAATGCCCTGGTAATCACTTTTATCATTCCTGCATTCTCCCCAGGACTTTTTATTTGCTCTTATTTGTTTTTACATATTCTAGGTTGGCCTTATCACAGAAAATATGTCCTGTGGTTGTTACCAGCTCTCTCTGTTCTGTAACAAGATGACTAAGTTTCTCAGTTCAATATTGCATATCACTGTGCTGATGATCCCATTCTGAGGAGTTTTAGCTCAGCTGCTGCAAACAGTTTCAGTCCATGCTAAATTTGCAATCTGACTTCACTGAAGTGAAAAGTCAGCTTGCATGTTAAAAACTGGTAATATAAACAAAACAACCCTGTACCTTATGTTCTGGCTCAAGTCAAAGCTTATGTAGACTTAGAGACAGTTTTGGAATTTCCACATTAAGTTGAGCAGTTTTTTGTAGCATGCAAGCCTTGTTAAATATTGGAAAATTTAGATTAACTCATATTTGTGCATCATTTTAGTGGGGTAATAAACCGCAGTATCCGTGAAAAGTGTCTTTTAATGGGAAAGCTATGTCTGTGACTGTGATCTGTGACTTGATTTCACAGCAGATAAATTGGTTGTTGGGGCTTTTTGGTCTACGCATTCTATCATAGAAGCCAACTCTGAAACTCGCTGCACTAACCTGCTGTAATATTTACCATACTTCAAACTAAGTCTATTTGTTGTTAACAACATCCTTCATTATATTGTCAATGGTCAACTGCATGTGATTGCACTTGGTCAGCTAAGGACACAGCATTAATTAACACATTTTACATGTCTCTTCAAGCAAGTTTGCTTAATTATTCTTTCTTCAAGTCAAATAAAATGGACTTTGTTCTGGATTAGAAAAAGGGTATCTTACCTGAGAAATCTTCATGTGGAAAGAAAATGCTGAGCATATCTTTCCCCATTTCAGTTATGGTTGCCTCTTTCTTAACTCTCCCCCACTTCTGCAAAGTAACTTGTAATGGTTAAAATTCAAGCAAGATCTCTATGCTTTTTAATACAGTTGTTTGCATACCGCATGCTCTTTTATTGATTGTGATATAACAATTTCCATCTTCAAATAAACTTAATTTGGAAAGCCATTATTTTACTCTCAAAACAGCAGGGAACACAGCTGTTGTCCATGGAATAGATGTTTTAGATTATTTTATTCTGAATCTAGTGTTTTTTTTTTTTTTTTTTTTTTTTTTTTTTTTTTTTTTTTTTTTTTTTTTTTTTTTTTTTTTTTTTTTTTTTTTTTTTTTTTTTTTAACGGGTTTTAATGAACTGGGAAGTGAACTAGGTCTCTAAGAAAGCGAGGCTGAAATCCCAGACAGATGGAATACCATGAAAGAGGCCTTTAGTTTGCCTCTCTCTGAGCTTCTGATGTCTGAGTTTGAGCTTCAGGAATTGCTATGTGCAACCAAACTGTTTCCTCAGGAAGGGAAACAGAGATGCATCTTATACTGGGCAAGAGATGGGCGATGTGAACAGATGTGGTCCCTTCTCTGACGGACAGAATTTGAACCTTCTACCCTATCCCATGTCCTCCCATTGTCAAAATACACTAAAGCATATGCTGGAGCTCTCTAAACCTCCGTGCTGGGTTTGCTTTCTTACTTTAAATGGACTAGTGAAATATTCATTAAGAAACAAGGAAAGAATGAAGATCTTTGTCTTCTGACAAAGACAGGAATGCTCATTTCCCTATGACTGGTCAGTTCCTTGGTTTTATCAGTGCAGTGAGTGACCTGTCTGCCTCTGGTCTGTTGGCCTTTTGGTGGTCTTTCTCTAAATCAAAATGTCAGTGGTATACGTTTGAATTCCTATGCAGATTGAAACTTAGCTGCTTCATTGTCACCCATCTCAGCTGTTAAAGTCAGATAGGAATTATTTTTTTGGCATTAACATATCACAGACAGACCTAAAGCTTTCTCCACTGAAGGTGTGCTATAGTTAAAACACAATATATATATTCCTAGGTTATCATAAGAGCCCTTGAGAACTTTGGCTGTGCAGGGGCAGAAATCATGCACTCAGTTCACACAGGATTTGCAGCAGTCATCCAAAGTGTTTCTGCTAGTTAATGTTCAGAGGTTGAATTCTCCAGACACAATAATTAAGGAAAAGCAGTTCTCGCTGGCATCGCATGTTGTCTGTGGAGCAAGCTAAAAATATATCTTTTAATTTCCATGGTTGAGCACTTGGAAAGTGATTTCTAAAGAGTTAACAGGAAATATGCTCTTTTTTTTTTTTTTTTTTTTTTT
>VZSV01000017.1:7230240-7321391 GCA_013398735.1 Nothocercus julius
GACACCTTAAATCATCTATGTAAACTTCATGTATACTTTATAATACTTTGGAAACTGGGTTTCTCTCTAAACTTAGGTTCCCAAAATGTTGGGATTTTATGTGCCAATGCAAAACAAACACAAGCAAAAACAAACAAAAAAAAACCAAAAAACTTGGCAGATTTTTTTTTAAGCACTAAGACATTCTGGCCCTTTGAAATGACATCAGTAAACTTCAGAATAGAACACTGTAAGAGGCCATGTTTCATGTACTAAAGAGCTGCAGCTCTTACTTGGTTGCTTTGAGGACGGCTGCAGTGGGTAGAAGAGAGGTGAGTGTTATGGATATGTAGTGATGGAAGGAAGAACCCAGGAAAGAAATAGAAATGACTGGGATGTGGTGGGGAACCTAACTGAGCCCTGTCACCCTTACCAGTGACTGTTGTTGATGGCGCACAACAGGGAAGGACTCTGAGCTGGTTGGTGAAAAGGGTTGACAGTCCAGGTGGGCATGCGAGTTGAACTGTGCCTCTGAATCCCACTCTGTTCTGCTCTTGTGACCTCTGTTTTGTGGTTGCACGTACTTGTGACTGAAGAGGTGGTGTTTCTGTTGGCAGACTCTTCTCCAGCAGCACCATCTAAGCCCCTGGCTCCAGTGCAGGTCTGCTTCGCGAGCCCTGCACAAATGTGTGGGCTGGAGTAGAGGCAGCAGCCCCTCTCTGCTTGGTTTCATACTGTGCCAGAGCTAAGAGAGTAGTGTCATGCCGAAAGACTTCGGTGCCAACCCTTGTAGTAGCATGGAACTCTTGTTTTGGGTAGTGAACTTCAGTGTGTGACAACTCTTTAAGGTTTGCAAACCTTTTAGTATTCAGTCAGGTACTGCTAAGCATCTAGCAAACGCACTCCTACAGTGATTGTATATTATCATTTTATCTGTCTTGAAGCTGCTTTACTATTCCTTTACTTTATCTGGGTCACTGGCAACTCTAATGTGAAAGTACCCAAATTGCACACAGGTGAGTACTCCTGCACTCCCTGAAAAGCAATTCAGATTTCTCTATCAAATGTACCAAGTACATTTTCTTTCAGAAAATATGAGTTTCCTTTGGTGTTTGTACAGTAGTTTCAGTCATCTGCTCCTAATAAAAAATGAATAAAAATAAATAAAAGGAATTGACACCCCTTTGTGCAAGAGGAGAAACTCAGAAATCTAAGAGAGAATTTTTTTGATGTATGAACAGTGAGTTGGAATATATATGTGATGCTTTTGGATAAAATCAGGCTAACAGTATTGCTAGTGCTTGATTTGCACTGCAATTAACAGAGTTTGGGACCAGCATTCTGGTCATGATAGAAATACTGGAGATGGGAGATGTCAAATGTTTTATCTTTTTTTTTTTGACTCTTTCTAATCTTTCTTCATTTTTTTTTTTTGTTTTTGTCTGTTTGCTTGCCTTTTTATTTAGCTCCCATTTCTCTGGTCCCTTGAGTAAAATGGCTAACCCCAACTGATTCAGCAGACAGACACACTTCTCTGTATTCAAAGCACTAATAGCTTGGATAACACCTGAGTTATTCTCCATCTAGGACTCTGGGAGCATAGAAAGAGGACGGAGTGTGCTGGCACTTGGCTGGAGAGAGCTGCTGTTGCCTGAGGGTGGTGGGAGGAGAGGCTGCTGCCCCCTTTTTTCTCTCTTGCTCTCTTCCTTGTGAACTTTGCCAGGATTGTTGGATGGGGCAAAGGAGTGGTGCCGAAGGCACCGCAGCTATAGGTGGTGCAGGGTAGTGCTTGGAAATCGCGTCATCAGATAGCTGCAAACCATGTTAATTTTGATGCATAATAAGGGTTTTTTTGGTCCTGCCTACATTTAGACTTGCAGTGCTGCTCTTTAACTTAGGTACATTGTGTGCCTTTAAATCCACATCTCTTGAAAAGCAATGGAACTTAACTCAAAATATGTTCACAGATTATATCTAAAAAGCTGAGGGCTGAAGGTTTAAAAGCCAAAGGTTCTTCGGGCACCCTTCTAGGAGGAGTCCCAGCATACACTTAGTTTTCTATTTAGATGCGTAGAAGGGCAGAGCCTGAATCCCACTCCTAGACGTCAGTAAAATATTAAAATCTGCTTTGATTTCCCATCTGTACGTGCTTATCTGTACTTCAATTTCTCATCCAGCCTAATAAGCTGAATTTGGCTTAAGTAAATCTTTCAGAAAGACATCCAGACTTGCCTGAAGACATCCATGGGGATGGAGAATTCACCACTTCTGAGTTAATTAATGGAAAGAAGTAGTTGATGAAAGAGTGATTTATTCATTGCTTCAATTGCAGCTGGTGAATTTATTGCCTGTGGTTGATATGGAAAAGGATTTTTCTCTATTTTTGAAAGAGCAACAATGTGGTAACTTGATTTGGCAAATACTTGCCTTTTAATAGCATCTACTGGAGAAAACAGAATAGAGTTCCTGTAGTTATATACTGTATATACTATAGTTACTTTGATAGAGATGTAAGACAGAAGTAAGCAATCATGGCTGGTAAGTTGGTCTAGGCTACTTTTATATTGTCTGAGAAGGAGGAAGATTGGCTTCAAAAACCTAAGTCAAGAATCCTCAGTCTCATAAGTTTATATAGACAACACATCACGTGGTGTGATTCATTTGGATGGCTCACCTTGGTATTACAGCCAAAGATAATAGGAGTTCTTGTTTACCATTTTATTAAATCTGCTTTCGTGAGCGTGTGATATCTCTGAGCTCCAGGATCAAACTACTGTTGATGCCTTAGAGTATTACTCCGATAGCTCTTGGCTGTAAGGTTTCCATTGCTTCCATTTAAACGTTTGTAGTATTGTCTTTTGTATCACTTTGCAGAGTACAGATGCCAATTCAAACGTGAGGAAAAGAACGAATGCCACAGTACAGTCCGAAGCCGACGGTGGGAGCCGAATCGATACAAGACACAGCTCCGTCCAGCCTCCCTCTGTAACTCAGGGGTCTTCTGACACTTCAGCCCACTCCCTTCCTGCATCGAGCCCAAACCCCTTCACGCGTATCACTGCATCAGAGACACTATCTTCTGCGAGAGCTACCCCTCCAGCTCCTCCTTCCACCCCGACTTTAACAGGATTTGTATCCCAGCATGCCACAGCTGGATCCCCCTCCATTCAGCGCTTGCTTGGATCCAGACTGGAACAGATCCAGACCACCACACCTAATACATTAGGAGCATCTGCAAAGCCATCTGCTGTGACCCCCCCTGCTCCCCCTGCCTCCCACTCTGGCACCAGTAAGATAGACAAATATGCACGCATCCTATTTCCTGTTACATTTGGAGCGTTTAACATGGTCTACTGGGTGGTGTATCTATCCAAGGACACCATGGAAAAATCAGAAAGTCTAATGTAGTTTTGCTGCTATGTAGTAGTTTCTAAATTATACTCACATTTGATGCAGAGTTTCTTCTTTTGAAACTGTTTAAAGAGGTCAATAATTCTTATTTATAAAAGGTGTGTGCTACTTTCCCATTGTAAAGGCTGGAGTTATTGGGGATAATTAGTTAACTCTTACCAGAGTAATGGGTGACGGAATTGTCTTCCTCCCTTCAACTAGCAGAGAACCATCACTCTCTTCAGACAGGCTGCCCTGGCTACACAGAACTTGCCTTTGAGAGGAGCATGAAGAGGAAACAAATCAAAGGCAGAGGTGCACAGCTGTGCCGGGGAGCACATCTTGCCTGCCAGGAGTATGCACGGTGGTTGTTGCAAATCCCCGAGGCACCGGCACTCTGCCTGGACACCGTATTGCATTCTCGGAGTGCAAGGCCCATGTCCTGGATACTTTGGCAGTACTTGCTGGGAAAGGGCTTTCCCTGCTAGATTGAAATGGGGAGGACGGGGGGTAGAACGAGCAGTGGAAAAGGAGAATAGAGTCCAGCCTGGGAGAACGTGACTCCAGAAAAGTTATGCAAAGGAGTTCTAGAGCTCCATATATTTTTACTAACCGTTATTTTTTTCATTGCAACCTAGGAAATTCTCGCTCCAAAATAGGGAGTGAACCTTGCAAAATCTGAAATCTGATGCCACTTTTGAAACTGAAGTTTTTCTGTGTGGTAAAATCCTAAGTTTGATTCTTCTTTGACCTTCCTGAGCAGCTTGAGTGGATTTACTCCTCTTACGGTAGATCAGGCCCACAGTATTCAGCCTTTTACTGAATTTTTTTGTTCTTTGTTTTTTGTATGGTTTGGGTTTTTTTTTCTTCTTTTTTTTTAGTTACACTCTCTTTCAGACTCCTACTATTTTTTTTCCTCCTCTTTTATATAATGTTTGAATCATGTTAAATTTTGCAAGCAGTTTTACAGGTGGCTTCAAAACTAAGTAAATAATTTTCTCTGCCTTTTGGGCAGTATTATTATAGCACATCTTTGAATGAGGGAAGGGAAGATACCCTTTTGTGAAGGAGTCATATGGCATAAATAAGAATGTCTCTAGAGAGAGCAAGAAGGTAGCACAAGGCACATTTATAGTCCATTGCTTAAACTATTGCATAGATAGGGCCTTTTCTAAATGGTTCAAATTGCAATATGCAAGCAAAAAAAAGTGAACAATTTAAACCTACTAGAAATCTTGATCTATTCACCAGAGTGAGATATGCTGCCAATAAATCTAAAAATGTTTGCACAGACCCATCTGGCTGGTATTTCTGCAGGTGGTAAGGAAAAATCGAAGGCCACATTCTCAGCTGTGATCTGGCTATGCCTCTAAAGGGTCTGGGAGCACCTGAACCTCCTTTAGGTGGAATAATCTGTAGTTTGAATATATTGGCCTATCAGATTCACATGTGGGCAGCAGTCAGATTTGTGCTGGGAGTAGATACAGGTGAATGTTGTTTGGTTCTGGCCTTAAGTAACTGTCAAGTTATTGAGAGATGGGTGGAGACCACAAGCAGCTGGAGTGGTTGAGGAAGCACACAGGACTGCTGTGGACTATGCTGGGATAAGAATTGGTGTAAAAAGACTCCAGAATGTTAAAATTAGAATTGTGTCCTCTGTGCCTCTTTGTGCCTATCCAAACCCTGTAGATATTTCACAGCTGAGAATCTGACCACCTAAGTTAAAGGACATGGGAGTCTGCAAGAAACATTCAGTGAAGCATATAGTGAGGATTCCAGGCTACCATTTCCTTGTATATCGTTAAATTTCATATGATAGAATGCGTAGGATTTGTGTTTTTTCTTTTTTTTTTTTTTTTTTAAAAAAAAAACTTCACGTGCACTGTCAGGATGCTATGTATGGTCCTTTACGCTTTGCCTTTTACATTTAGCGGAAGCCGAAAATTGCCACACTCCTTAGGAAATGATGATACCTTCCCTAGCATAGAAGTACAAATGCAGCACCTGTACAAGTTGTTTATCTGCATCAGTTAGCATCTTTGGATGTGTCTCTAGGAGTAGAGCTGTAGCCATATTTATGGCTTTCTGTGTGTTGAGAACCTCGTGTTTCCTCGAGAAGTTACTGAAATTATTCTTTACTTTCCTCTCTGATGAAAAACAAGGGTGTTTTCTCTTGGGCAGAGCTTTAAGCAATTCACTAGAAACAGCAGTGTCCTCCTTTCCTCCCATCCCCCTATACTGCGTGTATAATCAGCTTTCTCAGTGCATTGTTCAGGAAGATCAACACTGATTCAAACTATTTGACCAAGATTGATCTGAATGCACTGCCTGAATTCGTTTGTAGTTCCTGTTTCTTTTTAAAGACTTATAAGGAGGAAAAATGATTGCAAAAAATAATAAAATTAAAAATGTTTATTTCTATGCTTCCATTTTGGAAGAAATTTTTAATGGCATATATGGAATATGTGTGGTTTTTAATCTGTCATTGTATTTCTGAAGTTTCTTCCAGCATATGCATGCTTGCATTCAAACGAGATATAAAAAAATCTCATTATGAGTCTAGGACTAATTTATTGTACTGTACTACTTTTTTGTGTTACATGATATGAAGAAAGTACCATAGTTAACTTTCCAAAGTATGTAAGGGCAATGTGAATAGAAGGTTATTGTTAACAGTGTTTTTTCATTATATTTAGTCTCCTTGTAGCGTGATCAGGGACGGTAAACAGGCTGCAGTGTCCTCAGTAATCCTGACAGCTTCTGGCTACTGTGTATTCAGGAGCACAAACAAAACCAGGAATGTATGAAATATAGTGGTCCAAATATTCAACACAGGTAACCAGAATCCTGAGGGAGGATGTTGCCGGTGTCATCTCAGTAACCAGATAGATTACTGGGGAGGATTTGGAGTGAGATGAACACTGCAGGAATTGTTTATTTTGTTTTTCTATTGGTTATGTTGAAAAATCTTTTTTTTTTGATGATACCATAGTGATTCAAAACTAACCAATCATCCCGGACAGTAATGTTTTAAAATCAGGAGAGGAAACTGGATAAAAGAAAACCTTACTAGGAAATACAGTCAAATTTCTGCAGACTCCTGTTTCCTCAAAGACGCTGTTGCTAAATGCAAAATTCCTGCAGTTTTCAATGTTGCAGACCCAACCACTAATGCAGTCCTTTGAGAAAACTAGTTAAAAACTCAGTCCAAGAAGATTAGCTTCATAGTAATGGTCCTGTATTTTCTAGTCAACTGTGAGCAGGGTCAAATTCTTATCAGCCTATTGGTTTGCCCTGAAATTACTGAGATAGTTAAGTTGAGCAAAGAGGCCAGCCAAGACACCAGAACTGTGGTGACGTGAGCTGGCCAAACAGAAGTGGAGTCTCTTTCTCCACCTATAAAACGGGCTTGGTACGGACATCCCTAATGCATTTCTGAGGTGCTCTGGATTCCTTCCGCAGAATGTTTTTCTCCAGGGGGAAAAAAATGTTCATTTTGTAAACTCATGTTATCTTTGATTCTACATTACACTGAGATGAGGCAAGTAGACTATACGATAATTGACAGAAAGGGCAAATAATTTAACAAGGAATGTGATCAGTGATTTTTCTGTTTACAAAAACTGAACTTGCTGCTTACAGAGGGCATAGCCTTTAGTGTCTCGTCATCTTCATTATGCAGGATGGACTTAAAAATTGGGGAAAGTAACTTTATTTAGTAAGATTTAGCCAGCATTTCCAGTGAAAAGAGAATGGAGCCAGAATTCTGCACGTATCAAAAAGCAATCTCCTTCAATTTTCTTGCTCTCCTCCGGTATGTCATTTTAAAACAATGTAATTTATAATGTAGCACAATATCTGTGTGCAAAATGCAGACACGTGACAATATAATGTATATTTTTCCCATTTATCCAAAGTCTACTGTTACCATCTCTCTTACGCTATTAAAGGTCGGAAGGGGAGAAGTGACCACGCAAGTTGTGTAGGAGACGCTCGCGACATGGGAGACTTTCTCACAAATGCCACAGGAGGGGAGGTTTTCTAGGAGGTTCTGTCTGTGTGGGAAGCTGCAGTGTGGCTTCAGCTGTAGCTTATGTCCCTAAAAAGGCCCAGTAGGTTCCAAGAGGATTCAGAGGAGACTGGGGGCTTTGGATGATGGGCCCCAATCTTCTGCTTAACCCAAAAGATCTAGCAGAAAGAAAATTTGATAAGTTTTACCTTGTCTTCATGAGAATTCCATAGGATAGGATATCCATTCGATAGGATTTGATTGCTGTAAAAATTGGTAACTATTGTACAGCTAATTAAGTTGTAAATTATAGTAAAAAATGCCTGACAAAAATTTACTCTTGGTTTTACTTAATCCTAAAGTTATATAGAATGATTCAAAGTTTTGAAAGGGCTACAGACCTGCAGAAATATGTGGCAATGTTTGTTTCAGGTCACTTGGTGCTTCTTAAAATAAATAAATAAAGTTAAATCTTTGATTGCTTATAGAATAACAAGCAGAAAGGCATGTGGCACAAAGTTGAAGGCGCAGAGCTATATGAGCAAAACTTCTTAGTGAAAGGCAAAAGGATAGTGACCTTTAAGCGTGGTAAGTATCTATTAAAAAAAAAAAAATCAAGAAAAAAAATGTAGTCAATAAGAAACTATTTAACTTGCAATAACAATAATGTTCCTTTTGAAACTTTTTTTTCCAAGACCTGATAATTTATTTTACTTTGTGATTTCAAGGTAAGTTATTTCTGTTTATACTGTTGTAAGGACCTAAACTGAAATCTGCTGAAATCAAGATTGTTCTTTTTATTGATTCCCATGCACTTTAGACAAATTAGGTAAAATGAAAATCAGGCCTACTGTTTCTCCCTCCAGGAGCACACCCTTTTGGAAAAGTATGGTAAGATTTAATATTTGCAGTCTTCAATTGTAGGTCTCTATTCAGAATTGGGGTGTAATTTTTTTTGAGAATATGTCTGTAGTGTGCAGTTTTAGTGCATTCTGTATAAATCCGAATCTGAAAGTAATTCCTTGTTATGTTTCGAGCAAGTATTAGTAATGCACGGTACAGAGCACTCTTAAAAAAAATATATATATATAATATTAAAAAAGTACAGAAACAAGTCTCTTTAGTAATACTGTTATGTACTGTGTTCCCAATTCAAGGGAATGAAGAATGTAATTACTGTAAAATTCATAAAATGTGTAAAACATACTTTGTTCTCACATTAATTAAAAAAATATTTTAGGTATTCTTTTCAGAATTGGTTAGTTTTGCATTATAATACATAACAGTACATCTAAAAATACCTCTTGGACTGTTGTATCCTTTTTATATCATTCCACTAGAAAAGGCTTCAAAGTAAAGCAGTTAGTATCCAGTGCAGCTGACAACAATTTTTGATTAAGATTGATTTTGATTAAGGTTGTGTTTTTATTTCCTTATGCAAGAAAAACTGAGAGTCGTATGGCTTCTTTAAAATATTTGTAAAGCCAAAGAGATTCCTTTTTGTAAACAGAGCATTAGAAAAGCATCCAAACTCCAGTCAATTATTGAATGATATCATATAATAATAGTATAATTTTAGTGTTTTTTAATTTGATCACAGCCTGGATACATACATGCGTATGTATGTAGAAATATTCAAGTAGAATGAATTCTCTGAATATCGAGGGAGGCAAGTTCAAGAAGCATTTGCAAGCACTCCTCTTTTGAAAGAGTACCTTGAAGTATGAGGTAGGTGGTTATCTTGATATCTGTATTCTTAGCAACAAAAAGAACCTCAGTAAAAATATTCTACTAAAAAAATAACCCTCAACTATTACAGAGACTTAGGTTATTTCTTGCTGTTGTTGACCTACGTCAACGTTTCTCGTGTGTTTTAGTGAATGTTGTGTTCGTGTTGAAGTAAATGCTGTGAATTGCCATAGCATTCTACAGATGATCTGATGGAATAAAGAAGTGTTTAATAAATAATTGTTATTATTTATGAATATGTTTTCATCATTAACTGGAGGTTGGTAGAAGTAGTTGACTGTCTGAAATGCTCACCAGGACTTCTGAGCAAAATGCACTGCAAAATTATATTGTGTACTGCTTTATTTGCCTTCTCATCTTGTGCTGGTGGTTCTCCTGCATGGTAAGTGAAGATGCACAAGTATGGAGAACGAGGATTTCTTTAAAATGTTTTCAAAATATGAGATAGTTTGACTGAACCTCATTACTGCACTGTAACATCATAGTCTTTTTTACTGCTGCAAGCTTGCAAATCTCCCATTCTGTGAGTTTACCACATCCTCAAATGAATCATAACAAACTTTAAAGAAATACTTCTATATGTGATTTTCTTTTTTATATTCGCTTGTGGCAACGTTCCCTGGTAGCAGGCGAACAGTGGAGGTTTGAGGCATGCCAGGTGAGCAGAGAGCTCGTGGAGTTTTGCGCGAGTATCATTTTGCTACGTAGGCTCTGCCTGCCTTTGCAGATCAATGCCGGCAGCACAGGGGAACAGGTGGGAACAAGTCCACTTGTGCAAAATCCTGGCATTTCACTGGAAATAGCAAGAGTCAAGGCATAGCTGTGCTGGAGGTTTCTGGATTGGAGCGGCCTTCTATCGTGCTCCCTTAAAGCAGTTTGCAGCAGACCATGGAGACAGACTAAGGGCTCTTTAGGAACATGATTATTCTGACAGAGATCTGTGCTGCTGCTGGATGTGATGCTCTCACCCTCTTCCTTGCTGTCTGCTTTGTGTGGGGGGAAGTATTTGTGTGGTTATGGTGAGCTGCCTGGAATAACTTGTCTAGCTAAAAAGCAGCAAGTTTATCTTTTTTTCTTTTGGCTGGATTAGGATCAGTTCTCTGATCTGGCTCGCTGTGCAGTTAGTGCTGGCACAGAGGAGGTGGTGAGGAGGCTGGGATTACTGTTTAGGGCTGGATTAAAGTTACTGGGAACAGCCTTAGGACTCTATCCTGCCTCCACTGGTGTTAGGACACTGGCTTTCACAGGCTTTCTCAAACCTCAGGCGTCCTCTGTAGTCATTTTTTCCCCATTATGCTAATGAAAAAGCAATTAATGGACAAAAACCACAAGCAGGCCAGAACTTATGACGGAGCTGAAGTCAGTCAAGTTATTTGGAGACAGAAAAGGAAGAGGAGGAGAAAACATGAGTTAGGATGAAAAAAAAAAAAAAAAACCAACAGTTTCTTGCTTCCAAGCAGTTATTTTAAGATATGTTCTATTCGAGGTACTAGAACAGCATCTGGCAGGAAACAGCCTAGAAATAAATATTTTTTTATTATTATAAATATGTTGAGAAAGTAATAAAATCAGTTGCTAATGCACTCTTAGAAACATTTATGTTCCGTTAAACTTCTTTTCATTAAAGAGGGTATTTTTATACCAGCCAGGAAGAATTAAGAGAGAAAATGATGAGGGGAAAAATGTGCTTTATTAAGTATTACTATTTTTCTCTATTTTAAAACATTTCTTAGCCAAAGATATAAACAGTGTCATTTTTAGGCTTTCTGGGACTCCATATATTTTGTCTTCAGTAATGAAGCACTTTGGAACTTTTTTCGCTTAGCTTTGTTTCTCTGTAAGAGACTGAATACAGAGATTCCTGCCCGATTTAACTTAATTAAGTAGAAAAAAAAGGGTTTTAAAAAATCATTGCAGTAACAGGAATATTTTTTGGAAATACCATGCCTTCCTGCTGAATCTGAAGACTTTACTCCTATGCTTGAGTTTCTAGGCACTCTATAGTGCTAAATGCTTCTGATAATCTGATCAGTACCATGTTTTGTGCAGCTGTGGCCGCATTTAAAGTAGATGTTTTTGAGGATGAAAATCTGCAAGTGGCTCAGTTTCGGCTCTTGAGCAGTGTGGTCAGCGTGCTGAGCTGAAAGCAGATCCTATGGAAGGAAAAGATGGGTTTTGAACCTGTTCTATGGGTGGTGTCACTTTGCTCAGCTGGCAGTAGATAGGGGCAGAAAAGATGGAGAGTGACGCTCCCTCTTTCAGAGGTGCTGCAGCTCTTGTATTGGCCTGAGCCACTTAACAAAAGGCCCCCTAACCTCCTCTCCAGGCTTAGGCACTGGCGCTGTGTAGCTGCCGCTGTGTGTAATTCCACACCCACTGCAGTTCCTGCTTGAAGATCAACACCGTTAATGTGCCCTAAGGTTTCTGGTGCTGTCACTAGAGGACTGGGATTGAGCTGGCTGGGGTTTTGCCAGCTGGGCCGCATCCATGCTGCAGTGCATCCAGCTGTACCGTGGTGGATCAGGGCCCTCGGAGTCCTGGGGGTGGGATGGGAAATGTTTTCCCGGAGTCCTGAAGCTGGAGAAAGCTCTTTGTTCAGCTCCGCACTGCCGGCGTCCACGGAGGCAGCGCGGCGTGGCCCAGAGCAGGCATGCGGGTCATGGTGTCCCCTGTCCTGTCTTCTGCCGCTCGGCGGTCTGGTGCGCGCCGTGCTAGGGGCAAGTGTGTGCGTGCTGATCCAGCAGAACGCGCGTAGTTCTGCGGCTGGGTACGTGGGTCTGCCCTCCCTTGCCCTGCAGCCGTAAAATGTGCCCAGCAATTCATGGCCTTGCCTAGGTGCGGGATTGCCTTTCTAATTTCTGTAGGTGTAACTATTTTTTTCCCTATAGCTTCTCCTGTACCTTAAACGTAGTAAAAGGGCCTTTTCTTTGACTCTTATTTCTCAATTCTGTTGTGTGTTTGTGAGGGGAGAAAAAAAAAAACAAGGTGATGTTTTCTTCGTAGTTTCATTAACTGGCCTGCATACATGGAAATCACAAGTTTTATTGCAAATTTTAGGAAGGTAGAGTAATTTCAGGAGCGTCTCAGAGGTGATTTTTATTAAAAAGATAGCTTTTATTTTCAAATATAGTGTCTCATTTGGATGGTACTTAATTATTACATTTTAAAAAGTATACTGTAGTTTATCAAAGTATTTTTTCTATGCTGAAAAATGTGGATTTTATTTTTATCCATTTCACTCAAGAAGGTGAGATACCATGAATATCCATGTTTGTTTGTTTGGTATCTTGAACTGAAAGCTGGTTATTACCTGTCATGATGGGAAAGATGCTCAGCCTTGTGATGGTCGGTGGCTGATCCACAAATATATTGATTTTTATATTTTTCTTTGGAGATTGTAAAGAGACAAGTGAATTTTGTAGAGAAATTTAGAAAGATTACTTCTCACTTTCTCTCTAGAAATAATATGCGTAGCTATATCAAAACTGGAAAATAGAAAATATATGAATAAACAAAGTCCTCTGTCTGACCTATGTGCTGTCAGTTGTTCTTATTATTAAGAAGTTAGCTAACATCTTGCTTTTCTGCTTAAAAGTTTTTCTCTCTGGTGTATTCTGGGGGGAGTGCAGGAGGCAAGGTATTTGCAACCAAGGCTTTGAATTTTTACCTTCAGCCCATCAGTCCAGTTGGGCGCGTGCACAGTCAGTACCCCAGGTTTCCCTGCCTTGCGCAGTTAGGAATGTGGTCAAATTCATCTAAATTTAGTGCTGGTAAAGGGCAGCAGGGGAAGGTATCCCAGCTCTAGAGGAGAACAGCTGAGCCTTGGACTATTCAGCATTTTGCTGAGGTAAGACATGAGCTGAATTAGGCTGAAGAGCTGCTCGCTAGCTGCTCAAAAACCCAAATGTACTGTCTTCAAAATGTACTGCTCCAGCACAGCGGGTACTTTTGCATCCTTTTGGTGCCACCTGTGCAGTCCCTCGTGGTGCTGGATCAAGGATCCCTCCGGACCTCGGCTGTGGGGGCCACTTGTCCCACGCAGAGCCTGGCACGGGACGACCCGGGATGCAGGGGGTAACGGGGTCTTCCAGCCGCCACGGAAGTGAGGGCCGTGCCCTTGCCTGCGTGCCCTTAAGGGTCTGGCTTTCAGTAACGGCAGTGACGTGAAGCACTTTGCACGGCTGAAAGACAAGTCAGTTGTAGTGTGGACACAAGATTTTCTGGCTTTGGTCGTCTGTCTACTGGATTATCCGGTTTTAATTTTATCAAATTGCCAATGAGCCACTCTCCCTGCTAACAAACTGTGTGAAATATTGATTGGGAGCTCGGGTACTCCTTTGGCACCTGAAGTTTTTCACTGCGGCAATATCGGTAGCCGCTCTCCTGGGCTTGACCCTGTAAAAGTAAAGCAGTGAGGTGAAGGATTTATGCCGTTGTTATTGGTCTGCACGGGCTGTGCGCTGCTGGGGCAAGAACTGTTTAACCTGAAATACCTGAAAAATGTTGCATCGCTAGTGAATACATGGAACAGCAAAAGCATATTAAAAGCTTGCCTGAAACTCCAGTATTTGTTTTTCATAATAAATAAAATCTATATAATAGTTGCCCTGGTTTATGATATAGTTCCTATATTGCTCCCCACCTTTATGCTCTTGCCTTGCACTCTACCAGTGACTGCATTTCCTGCTAGTTCTAATATTACAGACTGCTGAGGCACTTCTGTGAGCTGTTATAATAAATTCACCTAACAGATAACGTGGAGCCTCCACTCTCAGTCTGCTTCTCTGGTATGAGAATGGGAGAAAGACACTTGTTTCTGTGCCGGTCGTTAATTCAAAGCGTAATGGCTGTACCAATCTAGGAACCAAAAGGAAAGAGGGATTTCTACTTGAGCTACAGCAGCTGTTTATAACTGTGTGACATTTTTAAGTGGAGAAAAAAAAAAAAAAAAAAGGCAAGAAAAAGCTGATATTTTAATGAGCTGTGAGCTTTTCTTTTCTTGTGAAGCCCTGTCCATTGCAACCAAAGCATTTAGATTTGAGTTTAGGCCATTGTAAGAAATATTCCCAGTGGAAAAAATGAAGCATTTTGAAGTAGTTGTATCTTTGTTTTCTGTAAAAGCTGTGGCATGCAGAAAATATGCACTAATACGGCATAGTAGAAATGCTTCGTTAACACTCTTTCCAGAAAGACCTAAATCCCCTAAATTCTCTTTCAAAAATGTACTAATTCTGCAATATGTGACTCTCCTAGATGCATGTTGCAAGAGTCTCTGTGCCATGCCAAATTCTGACGTATATCCCGTTGTATTGACTCATGCATGAGGAAAAACTGGAAGGAAATTAAAGCAAGGGAAGCCTCAGAGTTGAATTCCTTTATGTGATTCTTCATGCACATTTTTGTTGGAACGGAAAAAAAAAAAAAAAAGGCTGGAAGATGGGAAGAATCAGAGGTTAACTAAATTACTTGAACACGTGTTCAATGATGGTCACCTGATCATACAAAAAATCTTAAAAGGTGTTTTGGTAGCTATTGAGTTGTTTTGCTATTGTGCATCTTATCTGTTACTACCTTCCTGTATTATGAACATCTATGTGTTTGGAAAAATAAATCCATCTTGCAAGAAAGACTGTGCAAAAATTGTTCCTATTATACTGCAGTGTATATTGCTGATGTTAAATAAAATACAATTGTGAGAGTTCTTAAGCACTTTGTCTTTCTAACTGTGGCCTGAAGCAGGGAAGAGGAAGAGCTGTAGTAAACTTTGATGTGGATCCTCCAGCAGTTTATATTAGCACGTTTATTTTAGAATGTTAATGTTAGCTCAGTGATTCAATCAACCTAATGCTGCACTTGAACAGATAAAGGAATGGGTTTCAGAGGCAATATGATGAAAATATCTTCTCTAATTTATTAAAATGGCACACCAGTCTACTGATGTATTATTGTCGAGATGCTGATCACTACATTAATCAGCTGAAAGCTAAACAAATTACTTCGCCTCTCTGCCAGGAGCAGCAACAAATAGTGCGCACACTAGTGGTGCCCACTTTATCCTCTTCCTTCCTGCTAGATACTATAACATTATTTCTATTTTCCTTACCTGCCTAGAGGCCAGTTGTGTCTGATGCTGTAGTTCAGTAAACAGACTAAATGCTTTTTCTGATATTCTGTATTCAGGCCTGATAAATCTTCATTGCTTTTAAAGGCAGCCATATGCTTCCAGTAACTACATTTCAATGAAGATTGCAAATACTTGGCGATATACGTGTGCACAAAGGGAGTTATTTGGAGAAATCATTCTGATGTGTGCGGTGGCCTGTTCAGGGCAGGGAGTTGTGCACCCTCATTTTTTTTTTTTTGCTAACTGTGGTCAGGAATATCAAATCTTTTTGCAGGCTGAGAGGAGAGCTGTGAGAATGACCTGTGGTGATGCAAAATGTGCTAGTTACTGTGCTAGTGACTGCAACAGGCACAGATATTGCCAGCAACAAACTTTCAGTGTTTGACAGCCTTCACTATTTCATAATTTTGGGAAATTCTATATCCCTTTCTCCTGGCTTCTCTAGGGATAATTTTTAAGCTTGATACGCAAGCTGCACATACGTGCTGCTGCCATATGATTCGGCATGCTGTGATGCCCCATACATTGTATGTTTTATTGCACTCTGTACCAGTTTTCATCCCAGAAATGCTGCTTGTATTGCAGGAAGTTATGCTATTGGACTGCTTGCTTTAGCATCCAAGGAAGATTGCCACTGTCTTCAGTGGATGCTGGGGTAAGGTTTTATACATGGTACATGTTGGTATGGGAGGAATTCAGTCTGTAGATTGAAAGCAATTAGGAACTTCATTCTGGACTAGTGCAAAACACCTCCTACAGTCATTATTCATAGCTGTGAATGTCTTCATGCGAAGGGCTTTAGTGTGACTAGTGTGAGCACCAGGACCCGCGCTTGGTAGTTAACAGTGAGACTTCGGTTCCACATTTATCTTCTGTCTGATTTGAAGAAGCAAACTGAGCCTGGGTTTGCTATGCTAGTGGTCTGACTACAAGCTTCAGAGAAATCCGGGATAGAGCTGGGAATGGCACTCTCAATTCCTGTTAAAATGTTCTATGCTTATATATAGCACTTAGTACTTCTCATAAGAGAATAACCACCATCTAACACTTGACTGGGGAAGTCAGTTACATTTCTTTCCTGTAGTTCCTCGCTGTCCTTTTCCCTTTTTCTGTTCTGCAGGGCCCAGGTTTCACAGATGTGCTCTGTGGTGCCTTGTAGGAATAGCCTTGAAGAAGCGACAGGTGAGGATGCCATTATTTGAGTAAAAAGTCCTGGTCTTCTCAGATACTGAATATCACTGTGTATCCGCTCAGAACACAATTATCTGTAAAGTGTGAAAGGTAAAACAAGAACAGCCTGTCAGATGGTCTGAGATAATCAGAGTTAAGTTGTCCAAGAAACCAGGAGGAAGCCAGCCAGATGGCATTTGGGGATGTAAACAAAGACCTGGGAATAGTCTGGATGTGACCCAAGTGCTTTTAGTAGCTTATGCTACCCCGTGTCACGTCAGGCTGCATCAGCCTCTATAGGCACAGGCAATCAGGTGGTTACACGACTTCCCCTTGTGCGACAGCAGAGCTGAGCTAGGTTGGAGGTTGGAAAGCGCAAAGTGAAGGGTAGTCCCAATGCATGTGATAGCCATAAGAAACTGGTTACACCTTGGTGCTTTTAGGTGAGGGTCCCTGGAAGACAAAAGCTAAAATCTTAAAGTCAGCATGATTTGAGAGAAATTATATAGCCTAGTTGCATGAAAGGTCTGAAGACTCATTTTCTTGGGAAGTGGTAGTCTTTACAAAGAGTAGCAGAGTTTTCTATATTGCTAACCTGGCCTTAATGCTGGTAAAAGACTCTGGAACTGGAATTGCTTGCTGACCCAAGGGATGTTGTGAAAGGTGTCTTACTAGTGAACTGGAAGACAGGAAACTGTTGGAACAGGGTGGCAAAGGGATGGGAAATTGTATCCAAGCCTCTTCAATGGTATTTATTTCAATGTATTGAAGTGTTTTCTTTTCCAGAGGTCAAGAAGCTGAATAAAGAGCCACTCACTTTGAAATGCTGTGTGCAGTATTGAAAGCATGCCAAAACCACATCCATGGCATTGTATATACTCTTTCCTTTTTTTTCTTTCATTTCTTCAGCTCTTTTCTTTACTAGGCTGATGGTTAGAGTGATGGCCATTAAAGGTCTCCGGAGAATCCTGCCATTTTACAGGTGCATATTGCTGCAAGTTCCCAGGTGACATGATGTGCTGTAACTAGGAGGCCGTTTTAGAAATGGAGAAGCCCTAGGACATCCCTTGGAGCGTGGAAGATACTGCTTCAGCAGCCCGGTCAGGATCCTGAATGGGCAAAGTGTATGGCCACAGAAGGTTACTATGATCTGGGGAGGATTTCAGATATATTTTTTTCCACTCTTTCTGGATCCCTTGCTTGAGGAACTTATACACTCAAGAAGACTTAGCACCAGGTAACTTCATATGTTGAGTGTGAGAGTGCTTACATAAATTGCTGGATTAAGGCTTGAACACTGCTAAGATAATGGCTAATGATGAGGTTCATGGCCTCTTGCAATAAGGGTGCTGGACTCAAATCAAGAGGTAACTTCTAAGCTCAAGCTTTCATGTGGGTGTGTGTGATATTAATAGGCACAGATTCAGACACAGGAGGATAAATTTTTCTCAAGGACACAACTACTTGTTAGCTCCACACTGGCTTTCTGGAGAAATGCTAGAGTAGTTCTGATACTTTGCTCAAAGTAAAGGAGACCTCCTCAGGGTAGCAAGTCAGAATAAACCAGACTGATTATTTAAATGGGTCTAGGCTTGTTTGAACTGTTTTTGCTCCCGCAATGCAGCAGCCTCTTTATCCCCATGCAGTGGACTTTGATTCCTTTATATTTTATTTTTAACCCCCTTATTAAGGTTCTTTTCTCTTATGCAGACCAATTACATTTGTCATACGGTTTGAGTGGAAGTTGTTGAGCTTGTGATTTTTCTAAATCTTTAGCTCCTCTTAACAGAGCATCACATCTTTATTGCTTGATTCAGTGGTTCTCTGTGGACCACAAAGCACAGCAGTGCCTTGGAGGCTCTGCTTAATATGTTGAAAGCTGTAGGTTGAAAAGATGGTGGTACTGGGGACTGCAGATGCAGGACCCCAGCCAGCTTTCCAGGCTGGCGTGTGGGAGATGTTATGTGGTCTATTTCCATGTCCTCCATTTGGCTGCCAGCCTTTTTAAGCAGCTTTACTGCCTAAGAGTCACTGGTGATGGAGTTAGCTCTGAAGCCCCTTCTCAGTAGGTTTGACTTCGGGATATAAAATTAATAAATACCACCTTTGAAGAGCAAGTGTGGTAAATTTTATCCCTGAATTCAAGGAAAGAGTATAGCTGCTCGGGAATGTAGCTACTACAAGGAAACTGTATATGAACTGCTCTGTTTCCCTCACTGCAAACGTCTGAAACTGTGGTTTGAGAGCTTGGGATCCTATCAACATTTTAGACTTCGATATGGTGCCTCTTCCTGCAATGTCTGAAGGCTGGTATATTCAACTATTAACTGCTTTTGACTCCTTCTAGCTCTGAATGGAAGCCTTTGGTGAAGGGGAAGAAGAAGGACATGCTAGATTTTCTGCTGTGCTGCTGTAATTAACTGCAGACATGCAGAAGATACTCAGAGTTGCAAAGATACTAGCAAGCTTGCAAGAGCAGTTTGGTTCTTTGGTGATTTTGCCATTTCTTAGTAATTCATGTGAGTAGCTGTGAGGCCACGCAGCAGAAGATTTTATATACCTTAAAACATTAACTCTTGACAGAAATCCTTAGATTAGAAGCACAGGGATGCAGATTTTTTTTTAAGGCCAGCTTTTACTATTTAATTATAAACCTAAATTCATAGTGCTCTTTATGAATTTTACTTATTCCCTGAAAGGGGAAATTAGAAGAAGTTCACTAGATTTTCATCCAGTATTTTCAATAGTAAAATTAATTGATTGCACTCTAGACAGATCCTTTAATCTTTCATTACTAGCTCTCAGTTTACTAAAAGTCGTCCTTTTATCTAGTGTATTATAAGCTATTTCGGAGAGTTGTGACTGGTTGCTAGATCATTTCAAACCGCCTAACCAGATTAATTAAGATGCCAATCTCAATGCTGTTGAATATATTTAGCTATTGTTTGATATCAGTGAAATCAAACTGGGGACAGTAGATCACTATCTGTCAGAGCTCTTTCAATCAGCTCTTCAAAAACGTGTTTTTTCTTCTTGTTGTCGTCAATGAGCTGTATTCTAAAATATGAGCAATTAGACTTCTCTGGACCACGAACAAATAAAATCACATGAGCTTAAGTGGCCATCAGCTTGCAATCACAAGTGTTGAGGGGGAGGAAAGAGGTTGGTGTTGCAGATCTTGTGAGATGTGTGCAAATGCATTTGCTTGACTGCTGAAAAAGGTTTGAGAGAACAAAAATTTAATGGAGTCTCTATCCAAGCCATATCTGCGCAAAGGTGTAATTATTAGGCATGTCAAAATTTAGACATCAAAACTCAGTCATGTTTTGTGTGTACTTTTTAAATATTCAGTGATTCTTGTAGTTAAATGCTGTCTTCAATACAAAAGAACTGGCTATAAATCCTCTCAATAGGAGAGGAAAACTGATGTAATCAGCAACAAAAATGTAGAAGCTGTGCTGTAAATGCGAAACCAGCCCTGTTTTCTGAAAGAATCACTTACTGGCAAATCTCCAAAAGGTTTCGATCCAGAAGTAACAAATAACAGATGCCCCACTGTAATCCTTGGTGAAGTAGAAAGGAAAGCTAAGGATAGATTTTCAGTATGTGTCGTCTTCTCGACGTTTCCCTTTGAGCCTCCTCAGGTTAGTCCCTCCGTAGTGTCCCGCTCTTTTAAATCGCTTCCTGAGACCCCAGGTGGAGGCCTCTAGCTCTCTCCTTAAACCAACGATGACGAGCCACTCTTGGCCTGGGGACAAGTGGTGCTGGCCATCCCCACTTTAAGATCCTGAAGTTCCTCACTCTGGTGGTCCACAGGGAAATCAACATCTGGCACAGGAGAACTACAGCAGAGTTGGGACCTAAACCCAAGGAGATGTTATTACACATGTTATTCTGTTATTCTGTTATTCTGATGTTATTCTGTTGGAAAAGCCACTTTTTTAGGAAAGGGGAGGAGGGAAGAAGGACAGGTTAATTAGGACAGTAAGTGTGGGCAGTGGATGGGCGGAAGCAATCATGTTCTCAGATAATCTTATCATTATTTGAATGATATATAAAACTATTTGTTTTCCATGGTACTTTAAGGGGGGCACTGTTTTTTTCTCCCTTCTCCTCCCTTCTCCTCCCTTCTCCTCCCTTCTCCTCCCTTCTCCTCCCTTCTCCTCCCTTCTCCTCCCTTCTCCTCCCTTCTCCTCCCNCTCCCTTCTCCTCCCTTCTCCTCCCTTCTCCTCCCTTCTCCTCCCTTCTCCTCCCTTCTCCTCCCTTCTCCTCCCTTCTCCTCCCTTCTCCTCCCTTCTCCCTCTCTTTTTTTTGGTGTGTATGTGTGCGTGCACACACTTTTTCTTTCCCTCTCAAGGATATATTGGAATGAAACTTTTGATTGCATGTTTAGATTTGTCTGCGTAAAGACTCGCACTGTATTCCAAGATAAATCCTTAGCTTAGGTATCCAGTGTCTGTCCCAGCACATGCTCTGACCTGATAGTACAATTAGCTAAGCAGAAATGGTATATGACAGGGATAGGCTACGATACTCCAAGCAGGAGACGAGGGTTTGAGCCCCTTGGTTCCCCAGGGTGAAGTGGACTTGTTTGATGCAGCTTGATTGCTGCTACCTTGTTCGCATGAAAGACAAATTCATTGAATAAATTATGTTATGTAGTGTGAGTATTTCTGTTATCAAAGGAGCATGGTGTGCTAAATGGAGCAAATCAACCAAATCATTACTTAATTATGTGCTTAATTCCTTCTCATGCATTTTCCCCAGGATTATTGGTTGTGTCCTTATGAATGCATTGCTCTTGTATTTCCCTGTAACTATTTATTCCTTCTTTTTACCCTCTTTAGTTGATAAATATTACATTGCTGTCTTTAATTACAGCTGAGCTTACAAGTGGTCAGTACAGTAGCTCTGTATTATAGAAGTAATATGTTTGTTAAAAGAAATTTTTAGGGAAACTTGTATAGAGAATGAAGTGTTTTGTGAGAGTCATGAAAAAAAAAAGAGAAGTATTTTCCATTTCATTTGTGTTAGAGCTACAGACTCTTACAATGGCCAAAAAGTATTGGTCAAAAGCCACCTATTTTAATCTCAAATCCTTTGTTTTTAGTAGGCTTTGTCCCAAGTACCGTTTTTTTCTCCATTCTCCCTCTCCTATGATGTCCACTGTTCTTCTCAGATCTCTCTTTTTAACTAAATCTCTTAACTCACCTAATAATTGACTTCAGCAGGACTTGAGGACATGCTCAAGTGCTCTCCTGAACAAGGATGCTCTAGTTAAACGGGACTGACATTATCTTTAGAGTAAATAACACTTATGAGGAAAATTCTGTGTTACAAATAAATCAAGAAAAATTTGTTCGTGTTCATTCTGTCACAAATAACTTTATTGATAAATTGTTCAGTAAGCTAGGTAAATCTCCCTCAGATACCTATAGTGGAAATAACATCCTTTACATATTCATCTGGGAGCTTTTGTTGGTCTGCCCCGGTGCAGTAATCATGTTCTGCAATCCAGTGTTAGGCACGAAGGTGTAGCTTTATTCCTCTCTTGGTGCTTAATCTGAATGTGCCTTTGGTTCTTTTGGCTTTCTCTGTACAAGAAAATTAAGCATTGAAACTAGTGGCTAGAGTGGTTTCGGGCTGTACCAACTAGGGAAGTAGTTTGCTGACAGTATAGGAGTTATTTCATGGGAGCTTTCGCAGTGTGTACGCTGTGTGCACTTCTCACTGGAAAGTAATCCTGTTTAATAGTGGTATTCAGATCTGTGCCAGCTGGCCTTGTTAGCAGAAAATGATGCTGGGCAGGTTTAACCTATAGGTTTATAGATATACCTATAGGTTTAGGTTTACCAAACTGTAGTGGGATAGAGAAGAATCTTTGTGTTCCTTAAAGGACTGTAATTTTGTTCATTCACTACACAGGTGCCACAAAGCTGCTTTTTTTTTTTTTTTTTTTTTTTTTTGAGTTAAACTGTGAATGTATGGATGACTCCTACAAACTGGATTTGTTAAAAGGAAACTTTTTAGGAAGCATTTGCACAGGAATTCCCCACAGGGTAGTTGAAGGTCAAATATAACTACCATTAGAGGCATTGCTGTATGCCATTAATACCGTGTTTTTTTGTTGTTGTTATTATTTTTGTTATTACTTTTTTCTTTCCCAAAATGAAACTGCATGTATTACTGCAGTTTGGTCCTTTGTAAAAGCCTTTTGTTGTCTCGGCAATCATGTTAAAGCACTCCCTCAACCTGAGATAAAGCTGTTTATTATCCCAGGCATCACATGTAAAAGACCTTGCTAGTGCCATCACACGTGAACGTGGCAGCCTGTGATTGCATCCAAGCGGCACCATGCAGATAAATCACCTAAGACACGGCACAATTTATTCCATCCAGACTGAGAGACAGGGATATCTCCATGAATCTTCAAACAAGGGGCTGAAGCACCTCTGTCCTAGAGAGATTCTGCATTCCTGACAGCCTTTCAGGTGTACCCAGGCAGTCCCCCTGGCCACGCGTGCAGGTGCCTGTGTTTCGTAGATTGTGGTTTGACCAAGAAAGATGCTAACAAAAGCAAAAAAGCAAAATTGCTTTTATTTTCAATGATCATGTTTGTTTTTATTCCTTGTTAAAAGGTTGGTTTTGACAAACAAGGACACAGACTGAAAAATAAGTCTCCAAAATTAATGCGGTTTACATGTCCACAAAAGCAAAGTTTTCAGAATTTCTGTGGAAAAAAAAAAAAAAGCCTATTTTGTCCAGTTCTGATACAAAAGGACAGATGAGTAAAGTAGACATTGGATGGAGATGAACAATAAAATAAGATTTCTTAAGAGATTCTTTATTATGCTATCTTGCTACGTCTTGAATGTGCAGTGTGAGTTGGTAACTGGCAGTTTATGCCTTTTTTCTAGTTCCATTCAGACTCTCTGTCTGTCCACTGAGTTTATTTAGGTATAAATAAAGAGATTAGATTTGTTTTTTCATTAACTGATCAAAATATTAATACCTTTCTTCTTAGCATCGAAACTTCTTTTCTACAAGAGCTTTTCTTAAACTACACTGCTCTAAACTTTGCTTTTAGAATGGATTGGTGTCAATGTGATAACCTGTGCTGGGGCTCAACCTTGCCTCATTCAAGGAGAATGAGTTGCTTGCCTGGGTAGTGATGTGACAGAAACAGTATGTCACTTGATTCAAAATTTGATTTGTATCAAGTTATTCAATTTATGTCCTCCATTTTCTTCAAATGGTGCTGTTTAAAGGTCCTGTTGTTTTTGCTGGCCTGCCACCTGCACTCCTTTCTGAAAGGACATTCCAGCAGTGACAGCCAGAAGGGACTGTGACACACTGCAGACATGAACCCAAGGAAGCCCAAGATGTAGATCGATTAACTGAAGCTATGTGTTTCTGTCAAAAATGGATATGAATGGTATGAGTGTTTGAGGATGGGGAATAAACCTGGGCTACTGTGACCTGCTTGGGGTCTAGGTTGTTCATCACCTCCTGTTATCACCTGACTCCTCCTGTGTGCTAGGGTAAAGGAGAAGGAAAGAAACTCACATGCACTGGTATCCTACATTCTTTGAAATATTTTTAACTGCAGAACTAATAATAAATGTCTTATATAAGACATGCAACCCTATAAAGACTGCCGTTATTTAGGGTTGTGTTTATGTTGGCTATTTGGGGCTACATGTCAAATTCTCTTAACAGTCACTGACAGTAGAATTTCTGAGATTCATTGATTTGGGGGCTTCTCTCTGTTTACTAAAATTATAATTCACTGTGTCCCCAACCAGACATAAATTTGAATAGAGAGATATCATAGCAAGAACGGCAAACATGATAAAAGAGCTGATGATAAAAAATGTTTTTGAATCGAATTAGCATACATCAAATCTTTTTAAATTTTGTGAAAAGAAGCGTGTGTATAGTTAAGATGTTCAACTACCAGACAAAATTGTGAGATACAATGGGTGAAGAAAAGGGAGCTGCAGAGGAATTGAAGTGAGAAGCTCTTGCATTTCCTTAATAAAAGAAAAGGAAAGATCAGGAACTCGGGATCCAAAATATTGTAGAAAAGGTCTCCAGATGTTTTTAAGTGAATAAAACTCCTCAAAAGGATCTGGGAAGTACAAAGCATGCTTTCATGCAATTTAAGAATGTCTGAGTAATTTAAAATATACCTTGGAGGTGAGAAAGTGAGTGGATAATTAGAATTACAAGTAGTCCAACTGAGACATTCAAAGGAAATTAAAATAATCAAGGATTTTTTTTCCTCAGTAAATAAGAACGAGATAAGGACATTTTATGTATTAAAATATGTTAAAATAGTAAGCAGGAAGAGAAATAATACTGGGAAATGATAGAGAAAGACAATAGTGGTGAAGTAATGTATGAGTAAATTCATGAGAACAAAATATCTCACCATGAGAAAGAATTGGAGATTAATTTCTCACTGATAAAGAAATATAGTCTATTAATTAGCAGAAATTTTAACTTTTTAAGCAGAAGTTTTCTCATAGTCAAAACATGTGGGTGTTGATAGTGGGGAAAGTATGATTGAGGATGCTGTGATAGCCCTGTGAAACAAGCAGCAAGCAATGCGGCTCCATGAAGGGCTACGCAAAGTTGGAGGGGGGGCCCGTCTGCCACGGGTAGAAAATGAAGAAGATATTTGCAAGAGTGATAAAAGCACTACTAAAGCTGGTATAGAAAATAATAGAACAAGAATGAATTGACTGGGCTAAAATTAATGGGCTAAATCAGCTTTCCTCATTTCTCTGTTTCCAGGAGAAAAATGAGAATATATAATAGTCAACAAATGAGAATACAATATTTTGTCTTTTCAAACTAGCCTAGAGGCTATAAGCAATAAAATGACCGAGGCATGTCTATTCAGACGTGAACGGGCAGATATGGTTGCCTGTATGTGCACCACCTCTGACTGTGAAGCTGCGCAATTGCACCAGGATCCTGTTGTACCTGAGCTAAAAAGCTCCGCTGGGACATGAGCTGCATGTTGAAAAGGCGACATGTCATTGGAAATTTTCCCTCTGACACTTGCATTTCTAAGTAATATCCACCATGTATCTTATCCAGACTGAATTACGCAGGCCCTGATATCTCTTTGAAACAGGCTATTCACAGAGCCTGTTTCCATCAATTTTCCCAGTGGGGAGTAATGCCGAATTTGGCTACTCCCTTAAGACTTGCACAGGCCAAGGCAGACATGCAGAAGAGTAGAATGGTGCCAGGGAGGATTTTGGGTGGTGCCAAAGGGATCTGAGCACCTTCAAGGTTTGGAGAGTTGCTGAATGTTTTTATGTCGGTAAAAATGGTGTTGGCTCTCTTCAGCTCTGGGGTCTACCTCCTGTTCAGTACTTCTAACCTTTAGTTCACCATCTCATGCTTGGTGAGATGCGTGTAAAAAGATAGATGTTGGTCCAGAGAGCTTAGAATATGTTTACTGCTGCTCTTTGATTTTTTTCCCCCCTTTTTATCTTTTCTACTTTTTTTTTCTGTAGCCAGTTATTCTTCATTCATAATTTTCTTTACTGTGCAACAATTTTTCCTCTTTCTATTCCAGTCTTTCCTCGTTCCTGCACTGTGCATGTTTGTCACACGCTGGTGCATGTCTCTAGTGCCCATACCCGTCTGCTCTTTCCTTCTTCCCGTTCTCCTTGCCCTATCATCCTCTCATAGCATAGTCAGAAGCAAGTTGAGGGGGGAAAATCTTTATGCTCCTTTGTTGAAGCACCTCAGAGTAGCTCTTCACTTTTCCTTTCTGCCTGACAATTATATTCATTGCTTTGTCATCCCAGTGGGAGTGGGAGTAAAAGAACTAACAACATCCTGAAAGAGCGTTTAAAAGCGCGCACCGGATACCTTTCGCTGAATGCTCCCTGGTTTCTGTCACGATGTTCAGAGCAAACATCTACTGCAATGCAGCTGTTTGAGCTCTGCCTGAACTTGGTACTATTTTTGTTTGCAGTTCAATACGTTTTCTTAAATCTCTTCTTGTAGACTCAGATACATGCTGGAAGCTGACAGCTATTCAGGGAAAAGCATAATCCTTAGCAGTTTCCCGCTTGGCAAACATGCATATGCTTTTCAATGTGTCAACAGGCAGTTGTTCAAATGTTTTTTTGTTACCCCAGTTTTGCATTAGCTTGGCCCCAGACTTGAATAATCCTTTCATTTGCTTTCACTTAAGGAGGTTGTGTGAATATGTCAAATTCACCATTTACAAATTGTGGATCACTGCAGTTCCACATCAGATAATTTATGGTGACTCAACCTTTTGTGTTCTTTTAAGATTGTATTAGAATATTAGTATTTCCAGGACCACTATCATGCAGTTGACACTGTTTTCTTGAGCATTCCCGTTGGTGCCAAACCCAGCTGTTGATATGCTAGAGACTGAGTCCTTTGCTTAGCTTTGTTACGTCTTATTTTCTCTTCCCCAGCACAGTGTGTTCCCACCTGGGCACAACAACTTATCTCTATGTCCTCGGGAAAAGAGCCACCACTCTATGTGTTTTCCCTGATCAAGATATCTTCAGATTAGTGCACACTCAGGACCACATGTGTAATCATTAATCATCCTTCAAAAAAGCACTGAATATACTGAAATTAACTTCTAACTCTCTAGCTCATAAAATGTATGAGACCGAGTTCTTCATGTAAAATGGTCTGCTGAGTTGTGAGTGGTTTAAAAGATTTTTTCTTTGGGAATCTATTTTATTTCATCATTACAAGAGTTAGTGAATAAGTGGAAGGTGCATTTCATGTCCTAGCTGCGTTACAGAGACAGGAAGATTAGAGTTCTGTGCGTGCAAAGCAGCCTGTACGTATCATGTAAGGAACTACTTTTCTGAAACTAAGTAGCTGTTAGCATCCTTAAAATACTTTGATATCATCTTTATAAATATTTAATGTAGCCTAGCTTAGAGCAATTATTAATTTGATAACTGGACTTCTTCCATTCAGGTATCTTTTAGTGATGTGGGATGCCATTTGAATCTTTATCAGGATTGGCACAAAAATAAGTATTGCAATTTTACCAAGCATTCTAGCACTAGTGTTGTATACCTTCATAGACCCTTCTCTGTGGGGTACTACCTAGCTGTGGGTCTCCTCTCCCTCCTCCCTATGCTGATGTTTCATCTGCAGCTGATCAGATCTTGCTGGAAACTAAGACTTTATGGTAAGGACTTCACCTCAAGATGCCGTGCAAGGTCCTGGCGCACTTGATTTTCTCCTGTCCCTCTAAGGTATATTTTCCCCTCTTTCTTTTTCACCCAGTTTCTTTCTCAGTGTTTCTTCCATCCATTCCATTGGGAGATCACCAGTCTCACTGCTGGTTTTGGCAGGGTGCTGGGGAGGGAACAAGGAGATGCAGGTCAGGAAAGAGGAAGACGTGTGTAGCTCACAGGGTGTATGGGCTCTTTACAGTACCACACAGGCAGATGATCCTGCTGGCCAACACAAAGAAGCAGAGGTGGTGTGTAACAGCTTGCAAATTTAAAGGACTTCCTCCTCAGGGAGATGAAGAGCTTGGAGAGGGAAGAGATGTTTCTGTTTTTTGACTTGTTTTGGGGGGAGAAATATTTTTGGAGAGGGCAGAATAAAATCGAAAGAAGCTGTTTCTCTAAGAGAACCTGTATGGCCTCCTAAAGAAAAGAAAATGGTTTTCTTGGGTTCATAATAACTAAATGCAGTTGGTCTGGTCCTTAGCTTTTGGTGGAAAGTGAGGCAATCGGCAATTTTCAATTTGAGCAGTGGTGATACTGAGTGAAGCAGTGGGAGGCCTGGGGCAAAGCTGCCCGCTGCTGCTCTCCTGGCTGCTACAATAGGCCACGCAGGGGGCAACTATCCCTCCTGGGGGAGAAACGAGCGTGAAGGGCAGGGGGAAGGGGAGCGTGGCCAGGAGGCTCACATAGCCCAGGTCTGTGATGCCAGAGACCCCAGTGGGATGCCTACTAACTCTGCAGCAGCGCTGCTGTGATAGTAGTAAGTCCCCTTGCTCCAGAGCGTGGCTATTTTGATAGCTTCGACTGCGTTGGTAAAGCTCTGGTATAACAGAGAGCACAAACATCTTGTTTATCTTTTTGTTTCTCCCTTAGTATTCGCAGTTTGCTCTGGGCACTTGCAGCATTTAGGAAGAATATCAGTCTGATTTGCTGCCTGCGAGAGAGGCTAATTAAAACGGGCGGGCAGGATGGGAAGTGATGACACACGGCGCAGCTGAGCTGCTCCCAGCGCTAAACGCGGCAGCTGCAGCCCTCGTCATTTGCAAAGCCGCAGCCAACACGTCGGCCCACAGAGTTAAAATAAACGCCTAATTGCGTTGCTTAATTATTTTACTTCCAACTTCATGGTGCACAGTATTGCAGGAGGTAGGAGAGAAACGCTGCGGGAGCCGTGATCACGCCTGTGGCCTGCCAGTAAATCAGCAATTGCTGTGTGTGTTCTTGGTCAGATTCCTCCTCCTCCTCCCCGCGCGGTGTGGAGGCTGTAAATGAGATGCCGTGTGCGAGCCGGGCTGCGAGCCCCCCTGCCCCTCTCCTTCCCGTGAGCGGCTCAGACCGCCGCTCCCCAGCGCGGTCTTAATTCGCTCCAGAGGAGCAAAGTATTGCAAATGCTAAGAAAAAAACACAGCAAAAGACCTCAAGATGTTTATCGGTTTCTTTTTTTAACCGTATTGTGAAAATTTTAAAAGAAATACCCAGTTGTGGCTGCTCTGACCCAGCGGTTTGTGTGTGCAGGGTCTGTCAATCATGGGATTTGCTGGGGTGGGAGGGTATTAACTTTCTTCACAAAACTATTTTCCTGTAAACAGACTAATGCCATCTTGATTAATGAGTTCGTTCCATTTGTAGAAATAGTATGTATTAGTTAAGCTTTTTCTGAATCAGCTGTTTCATGATAGCTCATCTACATCATCGTTACAAACAGCACTGAAAATGAGATGACTTTACACGATTGGTTCCCACTGATCGCGAACATTTATTTAAGCACTGAACGCTTCCACTTTAATGTGTTGTTATTCTTAATTATCTACCATTCTCAAATAGCTCAATATAAAATGAATGTTGTCAAAAAGGTAGTGAAAAATGTCTTTATGAAAAATATTTCTTGTTTTCAAGTAAGTGTGTTTGACATCTCTTTTCCTGATGCTGAAGAACATCTTTTCATCAATCAAGGAAACTGTACAACATGAACGAAGATTTCTAAAATAGTCAGAATGCCTTGCTTGCTATTAACCCATACGGCGAAAGGGACACATCTGAACTGTTCAAGGAATACTTACAGTTAATCATGATTAGTGTACAAAGAAATTGTGACTGTAGGTGATGCATTCGACGAGTTTCTTGAAAGCATGATTTTGTTCTCCCACAAACTGAATTTTGCATTTCTCGTGTCTCTACCAAGATCTTCTCCATTACAAAGTAGAAGTATTAAGAGGGGAAAATGAAACCTAAAGCACCCAGAACCCAGAGCTATTTGGAATCCAAAGTTTGGGCTTTTTTTTAATGATGAACACTTTGCACTCCAAAGGGCTTTACTGTAATATCAGTCAATAATTTTTGAGAAAAGAAACTGGCTGATGGAGAAAAAGAATAATCCCCAGGGTTTACTGTCAGTTTGATGGTGGCCTTTCTCTAGCTAGGGCGATGCTGGTAGCTCTAAGCAATGACAGAATACCATGGTCAACTGGAAAGCCGATTAATTTCTCAATGTGTCTTCCAGAGCGTATGTTCAGCCAACTGTACTCACCTTTCTCATGTGTCATGCTCTAATTATTGAAGAGACGCCAAAAAGGCTAATGTAAAATAGTTTGGAGGCAAAACAGGAGAGAAAGTCTTTCTTTTGTAACAGAGGTACAGACTGTTGCAACAACAAGGAATACCGAAAGTTTAAATTAAACACTTGGAAATTAGAAATCTTTCTCTATTTGTCATGTCCTCTATTTGAGTTGTAACTGCATGTCAAGAGTAGCATCACTCAAAGATGAAAACGCTTTTTCTCTATAGACATTTTTCAAGAACCTTTGGATCATTAAATCAAAGCTGCTTCCATTTTGCTGCTTCCATTTTTTCTTTTTTTCAGTTCATAATATTAAAAAAAGACCTTCTGGAAAGTCTGCATAGAAGAAAAAGTAGGTTTCATTTCTTTCATTCTAGTCTGATCCCGTGTGTGCGGGGGGTGAAGAGTGGCAGTTTAAATTGATGATTAATTAGAAATCTCAGTGCCCTTCTGAAAGTGGTAAGAATTTACATGAGTGACCTTTTTTTTTTTTCCTCTTAACCTGGAGGTAGCGTAAGTTAGATTTTGATAAAATGTAAATGTAAAAATTTTAAGTGTAAAAATGTAAATGTAAAAAATTAGAACAAAATTAAATCACATTTTCAGCTGCTTGATGGTTTATGACCTCTGCTGATCCTTGGAGTCATCTGGTTCATCTTTGCACATGTATGTGTGAGAAGTATTTTATTCTCTTGCATGTTTAAGGAGGAATGAGGATTTATTCAGATGTATTTGTGTAAATTCTGCAATCAATAAATTCCTAGATGGTCCTAGGTGGCCTTGCAGATAACAGCCTCTGTTTTGTAGTACCTTGGACGTTACCTTTATATTGTCCAAATAGAGTCCTTCATAAGATGCTATTTTTAGGATTTTGCCACATATTTTGTATTCATTTTCAACAAAAGGAGCAAAAGGGCTCCCAGATTTTCTGGCCAGGTGAGGAATTGGTGCAATTACTGAGTTATAAAAGGATATTAAATTATACCAGAACAGCTCTTGCTCACTCAAATCCCTCATCAGATCCCTAGCGGTTGAAGGGATTTAACAAAAATCTTAATCATACCTTTCACAAAGTGCATTTCCAGACAGGTATGCAGAATAAGGAGATTAATCAAGACACTGCAGCCTGGTCCTCACTTGGTGAGAACACACCTCCAATATTTCCTACTATTGAAGGCTTAGACTTTACCTCCGACCACTGTAAATTGGAAGGGCAAGGGGCAACATGAGGCTTGTGTATGGATGTTATGTTATGATACATAACTATGCATTTAGATAGATGCATAACTGCATGGTGTTTACTAGGTTGCAGCTCATCGCTCTGATCCATGGAGGCATCTTGTGTATCAGATACAATCAGCATCACGGCACTAGACCTGCCTTGTCCTTCTGGCACAGGACCTAGCAAAGTAACTGATGCTTCTAAGGCAGCCTCCTGCTTTCACCTTCTTTAGGTGTCAGGGAGACAGAGGACTACAGTAAAGCTCACACAGTGCATACGTTGAAGTAAGATGAAGTACACTTCATCTAAAGCTCTGTCATCACTAAGTTTTTGAGCTGGATATTATTTTATCCTGGATTTTCAAACATTTTATTGATCAGTGGCTATATATATGCATAAGTGTTTTTTTTCAATTCTAGAGGAGTGCAACTTTGAAAGCATGGCAACGGGGCATCATTCAGGTGTCATGACAGCAAAAGGGTCCCATTTTGCTAGCTTAATTGTGCCCTTGAAAAGGGACAGTAAAAGCTGTTGCCAAAAGGACATTTTTTTTTTTTCCATCAAAATCCATACTTGAAAATGGTGGGTTATTTTTCTTTTGGAAAAGTTTGTGGGAAAAAAGAGAAAAACAAACAAATAATATCTGTTGCCCTTAATACAGCTTTTATGCTGTTAAAAGAAAAAAAATCTTCTCGCATACTTTATACGTAGGAATTTAAAAAGCAGGAGTGGAGGATTTTGAGTTGTAAGATCTCTTTATTTGGACTGTCCTTGGAAAAATCTGATATTTCTGTCAAACCTGAAGGTACCCCACATTGTTTCCATTTCAGTTTTAAAAATTCCCTCCTTGGGAATGGTCTCTGGCTCTCTTGGATCAGCTTGCTCTGCAGATGCTGAGACTCTTTCAAGTGTAGGTATATTTTTGCACAGCTAAATCAGGTGCTCTGCATGTGAAATGCTCAGCTGAAAAACAGCACAGTTACCTGCAAAGCACTGATAAGTTGGGCAGGAGACTGCCACTGGTAGATGCAGTATTTCTCTTTGAAGCTGTTTGCCCTTTTCCATGGTAAATTGCCATAGACCTCATGTCACTGAGCCATTTTATGCATTGGTGTCACAGCAGTGGTTAGGCCAATTTCAGCTTTAACTTCCAGCTTAGGAAATTCACATGAGAGTGGCTTTAAGTATTTCTGGCATGGATTTGTAAGCTACATTAAAAGAGTTTGGGAACACTAGCAGGGCAGCTGTGAGCGATGCAAAATACTATGGTGAGGGCTGGATAATTTCACAGCAGGGACTCCAGTACTTGCTTGGGTCCAGATGCAAGAAGAACTGACTTGCCTAGAAATTAGGCTTTGTAGCACATAGTTTGACCCATAACCCAGGAAGACCTCTTTAAGAAAGCAGCTCATTTGGATAAAGAATAGCCTTGAGTATAGCAGCAGACTTTAGAAACTTCATTTTCTTGCTACCTTATAATTTTATTTATTTTAATGGCAGACAGATTTGAATGTATGAAATTGGAAATCTTGTATAAAAAAAAGTGTAATTAATAATACTAAAAATTTCATAAATACCATGATGAGTAGAATTTCATCTAAATATTTTTCAATTTAATTTGTCTAGAATTAAAAGCCCTTGAGTATTTCTACCTCATGTAGAAACATTTCTCATTCTTCAGTAGTCAGTAAAACCACAGTCATGGGGCACATATAGACAGTATAGCACTGTCTAGCAAAAGTTTTCTGTTTCAAGGTTTTAAATCCTTAGACTTATGGATGAACTGTCTGAAATTACAATAAGGCTTCTGTAGAATACCCGTCTTTATGATTTCCTCCTATTTTATGTTTCTTTAAGGTTATTTGTTATTTAGAACATAGTTTGTCCTTTTCTATTTAGAAGCTTGAATTGCATGTTACAGTAGCAATAACACACTCCAGGTAATTCATTTCCAGTTGAGCTTCACTATGCTTGAGTGCTTAAAAAGCCATTTGGCTTTCTTGTACCTTTTAATGCCCCCTGCAGTGTGCAATCACTACTCAAGAAATTCGCTGCTTGTCATGGCCTATTGCTTTAATTTAAAAAGTTAAATTGGGAGGCTCTGGATGCTCTGTTTTCAGTTTTCCCAAAGTAAAGCTGTTCTACCACAGAAGTTGGCAATGGAATTCACCATCCCTGAAAAAACAGCATTAATATATTGGGAACAGAAAAGGAAAATACTCTGTTTGTGTCACCACTTTGGTTTCTGGTGTAAATTTGATGCTTGCTAAGGCTTCTAAAAAAATCCAGTGCCTCTCGAGGCAGTCTGTACTGTCTGGGATTGAACTGCTCACAGAGAACCCCAAACGGCTAATTGGTGCGGGACGCTCCAGCACCCAGCAGAGGTCCTGGAGCAGGAGGGGGCACTACGGGGTATCAGCAGAGCAGAGTGATGGTTGCAGGGAGTGTCCATGGTGCTTCTGGCTCTCTGAGTGGCTCTTGAGGAGATATGGCCTATTACTGCACTGTGAACACCCTTACAGCGGATCAGGGTCACCCCAAGTTTCACCACAGTTTTATGTCCTTCCCTACAGACCCAAATCCCTCTTTGCATACCTGAAATCCTGAGGAGAACGATAGTCAGCAAAATGTGACAAATGGTCTCAAGTTCCACCCAGCAGAAGACATGGAAAGTCCCATTTCTTCTCTTTATCTAAGCCTTTGTCTCATGTGGTATTGGAAAGAAATGAACTTCCATGCCTCAGGGGAAAGACAGCACATAACATCCAAGGTTGGGCACAGATGATATCTAAAGGGTGGTAAGAGTTTTCCCTGCCAGCACTGTGGACCACCTCTAAATCGCTCAAATCAGTGAGGTGCTGAATCTAGGTTATTACACTTGTACCTCTGCAAGGATTTATCACCATTTTATCTTGGCAGTTTCCAGTTCATTTGAAGGGCAATTTCCCTCACATCAACCTACATAGTACCATGAGTTTACATACAATAATTAGAATATGGACTTTTTTAGGGAGCCCCTGGAGGATAAGGTTGGGTAATATGTCATGAAATGATACTAGCCTGTTTCTGGGAAAAGAGATTACTTTCCAGATTATAGAGGTTACTATCCATATCTGTATTGAACTACTCCATTAAGATGGAGGACATCTACGTGAGATATTTTCAGCAGTCTGAAGAGGTTCATACCTTCCCTCTCCTGGGGCAATGCCCTCCAGTGTCACTCAGCATTAGGTAAGTTGCCATGTCTGTTAAAACTGTGCCGTCATGCAGGTACAAATTAAAGGTATATGGATGCCAGAGCAGGAAGAAGGAAATAGATTGACTTTTGATGCTTTGTGCTTTATGAACAGAAATGAGCTTGCTCTGTCTGAACGTGAGCCAGCTCTTAGTCAAAGCTACGTAGCTTCGATAGCTCACAGCTAACCCCAAGCTAATGAGTATGCTGAATGGTAGGAAATATTAGTCTGGGCTCAGTGCCACCCTGATGGGGCCAGGCAGCACTGAGGCAGCTCTCAGGGAAGCCTGGCACCCTGTAATATCAGAAAAAGGGTCCTCTGCTTGGAGGTCTCAAGAGAAGGCCTTGGGCTCCCAGCAGCTTATTTCCAGCTCTTTTTCTGGGTTTCTATCTGTTCTTATTCATCTGAGTTTGAATTGACCGTAACGTGATCAAAGCCATGCTGGGGCACTTAGCAATTTGGGCTGCCCTTTTCCTGTTCACGGCAGGGCCTGGAGTATTTATAACCTTGTAATTTCATTACTTATCTCCAGGCCACCTCACATGCTGTACATTGACTGCAGGAGGAAGCAAAAAGAATTTTGCTCATTGTCTAATGTTAACTCTTAAAAACAAAGCTATTGCTGAATCAGACTCAACATCCTATTCTCTTCACTTAGCAGATGGTCATATAGTGTATCACCTTGTTTCCCTTGCATAATCAGTTTAGCACACAAAGCTGTTATGCATTTATTAGGCACTTTGCTTTGCAGATTTTTTTCTTTAAGAATTATACGTTTTTGTAAAACAGCAAAAATCTTAATATGTATAAGATTAATCTGAGCTTTTCTTTGCAAATAGTCTAAGCAAAGCATTCCACAAATAGCTTAATTTTCCTTTTGAGTTGATGAGTAGTCAAACACTTCCAGTAAGGACATTTTTACTTTATCATCCAGAATGTGAACAAATTTAAATTTACTGGCAATTATTCTTGGCGAATGGAAGCTAAGTATATGAATGTTTAACTGATTTAGTTTGTTTAATCTGATCTTCAGTCCTACTAAGTGATTGCTTGAGAATCCATGAAGAAAAAAGGCTCATGACACTCTATGTATTGCTATGGTACTCTACTTTATGCTGAGCCATCATAATCTACCAAGAACCAAGAAGAGATTTCAGCTTTTGAACTTCAGAACTTTAATATGTTTTTTATTTGCATTAGGTTATTAGATGCATTAGGTAACATGAGACTTAAGAAGGGGTTGGGTAGCACCTCAGTAAATTTACCCAACATCAGCTTTGCCTCAAATGCATTTTTTTTTTCAGTATAGATGACCAAAATGAGCTTGTGAAGTCTGACCAGTGTCATACTGAGGTGCTACCCAACCTCTTACATCTCCTGCTACCTAATACAGTCTATACTCTGCCATGGTCTAGGCAATTAGTTTAAATCTTTCAGTTGAGGACATAATGATTTTCTTTTTGAAAGTTATTTAATTTGCCTAAGACAAATTTTAAGAAAGACTCACAATTGGAAGGTGGCAGAATTTCCGTCTAAGACATTTTCCTCCTAAGGCAGTGAAGCTCAGTCAAGTCTCTCTCAGATGCGTAGATGCAAATGCTATTTGTCTTGGGATGAACCACCAGAAAATTCACTTTCAACACGTTTTTGAAGAGTGAGATGGCAAACCTATAGTCTAACAGTCTTAATGGGTTGTTCTAGCTGTTGCCCAGCATAAGAAATGATGTGAGGTGAGAAAACCTGTATTCACCTAGTCTAATCATCTGTCCAAGACTAAGCAATTTCCTTACAACAAGAACTATCCCTCCAAAGGCCGCTAACGGAAAGGAAAATGACTTCTTTAATTACTATTTAAGTAAAGGAACTCTTTAAACTCATTAATTGGATTTGAATTGAATTTAAAAGACTGTTTGGAGAGGTGGTAGATCTTCATATAAAAGATAAGCTTGTTTGCACTTATTTGAAAGAGCTTTAACTGATATTAAACTCTAATGAAAGTAAAAGAATATATGAGAAAAAAAAGGACCAATGAAGAAAAAAACTAAGCTTTAAAGATATATTTTTTTCTGCTATAAAAATAAAATAATTTCAAAATAGACTGTGTGTTTATGAAGCCAATTACATATTCACAAGCTGAGGCAGAACTAAGATCACTGTGTGAAGGTGCTGTGTCAACAGAGGAACAACAGCACCTAATTTCAAATCCAGCCAAATATGAAAGAGCTTCATGTTTTGTTTGGTTTTCTTCTCTTTTCATAGTTGTTGAAAGAGCAGAAGGAACAAACTATCTTTGTTTTACAGCAGCTTCTTAACTAATCCTGCCTCAGCTTTGTAATATTGAGCATAGCCTCTTGCTGTAGGCAAAAGGCAAAAATAAAGGGCATGAGAAGCTATAATTTATCTTGAAAAACTGCTCAGTTTGTTTTGCAATATATTGACATAACAGAAACAAGATGTCACAGAGCACACAGGTGGCAATAACCTCAAGGACAATAAAATACGGATAAACTGTAAGTTACTACTCCTTTTAAAAAACAAACAAAAAACAGTAGGTTAGACAAGTTTTAAATGTAAAAGGCTGCCGGATATGGGCAGATATGTGGCAGAAGGGCACAGCTGAGCAAAACTGAACCCTGTTGATTCAGACTCTGCCATGTGAGAGGAGTGACTGGTTCATTTTTCTGGATTTATTTGTAGTTGCCTAAACTCTTTACTGTCACAGCTCTCTTTTAACAGATGTATTGTCTTTGAGAAAGTCATTTAATCTCATGATTGTTGTTTTTTAGTTACCCTTTAAGTTTGAAATCTCTAGTGAAAAAGTGATATTTAATTAAGGAGGAACTTCGGATGCTTGTTTCAGATCTGTCCTGGGAACCGTTTTCACTGTGTGGTAAATTCCCTTCAATGTGGTTACTTCAGAGGATGCTGCCTGTCCTTGCTTTCCTCAGAGTGCAGTGATTCTTCACTGTTTGCAGAGTACCTGAAAATCCTCTATGGGAATTTCTAGCCAAGTTCCCATTCACTGTGCTTTATAAGTAGCATTTTATTGCGCATGTACTTTAGCTGGTTTGCTATTCAGTCTAAGATTTCAAATGTGAAGGGTTTCATTTCAATAAGTTGCTTTCTGAGGACTTTTGCTTAGAAAATTCTCTGCTTTTTCTGGCATTGCTGAGATTATAGATTTTTCAAATAGCTTGCATTTATCTGTGCATCACGATTTCCTGACGAGCTCTCCTACCTCAGGACAGTTCCTCCTACCTATTCCTCCTGGCCACTGGGTATGGAAATAAGACGAGAATTCCCTTGTTCACTGGGGACGGCCCAATTGAAGCAACGACAAGCCTCAGAGGAGGGTGTTTTAGGGCAGACCCCATTCCCACTTCCTCCACGGGGATCAGAATTTGCTGAATGAGGAAACACTTGAGGGGAAAGGGGAGCTGTGACTTGAGCCCTCATTACCTTGTAGCTCATTAGCATTCAGGAGTAAAATTTGTGGGTGTGGAAGGCATCTGATTTTTCCAAAGCTGCTTTTGCTCCGAGATAACTGTGATGCTGCCAGTCTTTGGTGTCGGCCCCGTGGCTGAAGGCGCTATCCGGATAGGTAGGAGAGGCACCCAACAGCGGGTACCACCGTTCTCCGCTGCACAGACTTGAACCGTCTGGCAGGGCAAGGGGAATACTGGTGTGTTAAATGGATGAACAGAGCTGTGCTGATTAGCTGTGCTAAACCAGGGCAGTAAAGAAGGGAAAGAGATGTGTTTGTGTCTCTGATCTGTGTTAATCTGCCAGTCTGTAAGTGGGGGCATGTAAGGTGTGAGCGCTTTTTGCTCTCCCTAGCACCTTTTGTGCCGTGCTTTCCAGCTGTGTGTTTGCTGGCCCCTGTGATTGATGTATCACCCCTTGGTTTGGTACCATTTAATGTTCACCCTGATAAAAAGAGATAGAGGACAAATGAGAATTGCATGCATTTGCTGCAAACCCAGTAACCCACTTTCTGTTTTAAACAGAGCAGAAGTGTTTAAAAAATATTTGTTCAGTCTCCATGCAGAAGAATGTGTCAGGAGGAAACGGTTATGCTGTGCACAGTGTTTTAAAGAGAGAAAGCTAATGCGATATGACAAATTCTATGTAAAACTGGAATGACAAAATAATTGATCTTCTAGAGATTATTTTAATTGTTTCTTTTTGTCTTTCATATGCAAATGGACAACTACAGGTCTTATATGCTCTGATTTGCTCAGAGGGAATTTATTAGCTGCCTTGTTAATAGCCCTCTGCAAAATGTCATCTTCCCAATGCAGGAAATCATCATTATAAGCAAGGTCTAGCAAGAAAATTCCATTATCTTAGTTTAAACTACACGTGCTTGAAATTCAGAGAAACAGGTATAGCAGTTACACTGTAGGTTTTGCTGTGGAAATAAAAGTGTTCTTAATGCACTAGGATTCATTTCTAATTCACTAATTTTCACTGAAAGCCTAACCTATGATAGGGTAACGTTACCTACTGTATTGGCATGTTCTCTATCCATCTCATTTGTTTTAAGCAATTCCCAGCAGCCACCAGAGAGAGACTTTGAAAAGGGAGAGAATATTTAAAGAAAACAGATTTTTCAGAAATTAATGGTGCTAACATTTTCTAAAAAAAAATCTCCAAATATATTTATGTTTATCCAACCGTTGAGCTTTCTTTGGCTAATGTGCCTATATCATACTTTAGTCTAAAAAGCTCTTTCTTGCTATTGGCTGACTTGCTAAAAAGAAAGATCTTAGTTAGCAAGGGAAAACAGTGTTTTAAGAGAACATTTCTACGAGGAGCAAATTGTTGCCTTCAGACTCCTCCTGTTTACACAGTATTTATTTTCCATCAGCTAGTTTCTTCTCTCTTTCTCTTTGCATAAGCAGACCATTTTCAAAAGAAACAACTGGGTTAAAATATAAAGGTCTGTTAAGTAGTCTCTCTCCAACTCAGTTATTATCCATATTTTTCCTTTAGTGTATATATCTTAGCTGTCAATCCAAGATAGAGCACTCACTACTTAGACGGTAGACTTCCAGACTGCACTAATTATCTTGAAGTTTACACTCAAAATTGCCAACTTACATATGTTAGATATGCATGATATTGAGAATGTGTTATTTAAAAAGAATTTCAATTGCCTTACATTGAAATTTAAATAAAGGAGAAGCTATTTTGTCTGTGTCCTATCCTGAAAATCTGTTCTGTGATGCTGTACCCAGAGGATCCAAAATCTTCACAGATTGCAGTGATACTTCAGAGAAATATCTCAGGTTTTATGATGGTATCTCTTATGTCCAAGAACTAATGTGTTAAATTTAAAATTATTTGTCAAAGTAATAAAAGATTTGCAGAGTGAAGTCAGAAACCTGGGTTAAACTGCTAACCATACTTGCCTTATCTTGAGTTTAAAGTAATAAATCTGTTCTTTTTGTTTGCTTTTTAGAGTTTCAATAAAATGTAGTTCTATGAGCAGTGTAACTAATGAAACCCAGTATCTTGTCTATTTGTGTCCTGTGTCTGGATTTTCTGGTTCATATGGAACAAAATTACAAAGCAGCCTTTGCATCAGCACATCTTTCTGGCCACCCATATTTAAAATACTTTAAAAATACTTTAAAAATACTATATATATTCAAGTCTCTATCTCCCTATCTAATCTGTTTGATAATGGTTCAAAATTAAAAAGAGGAAGGGTACACAGTGAGACAGACAAACATGTCTGCATATGCTCACACACAGACTTGAATCTAGTGAATTTAAGCTTTATTTCCTAGAAGGAAGACTAAATACTGGGAAATTTCAGCTTGTCAGCGAAATTAAGAAACATCCATGATTAAGCTTAATATAGCCATTTTTTTTTTTTTAATGCTAAGCTTGGCTATACATCCATCTGAAAAGGCTGAAAATTTTGGATTACAGAAGTAATATGTGCACATGATGTTTTGGGGGCGTTAAATTGCACTTGTCATTCTTGGTTACATTTCAGCCTAGGTGTGTGCTCAGTAAAATGTGCAGCCTGGTGAGTAACTTCCAAATGCCATTGAAGTTAATTCGTAATGCAGAACAGCGAAGCTGATTTACTGCCTTTACTTAGTGATATTAAATGATTATTGTAACACATTTACTACTCTTCAGGCAAAAAAAGATATTTGATAAAGAGCTCTTCCAGCTCTTAGGGTAATGTTCTGCACATTAAAGAGAGAAATAAAAGGTACTGTAGATGCTAGATAGCCCTACATTGCTCTTGCGGGTCTTTATATAAAAGAGCACTTGCTAAGAGTACCCCGAGTTATTGCTGTCTACCTGCCAGCAGGTAAGATTTTGATGGGCCCATAGCTGCTTGCAGGTCCCTGCTGGGACTGAAGAACTGGGAAGATACGGTTATGAAGAACTGGGTAGTATCAGGATTTAGGCAACTTCATGCATTTTTGTTGCTAAGAATGTGTCGGGCCAGTAAGGTTTTACTGGCAGATGCTATTTAGGTACTCCAGCCTGGGTTGGACCATCGTTGGAACATAATTGGGTCCTCATGGACTTGCAGTTGCTCTTCAGAAAGAGCAACTGTAAATGCCAATTCTTTCAGCCACCCACAATTGTCTCAGCTTTATCCCAGGGTGTCTACAAGGGCACTCAACACATAGATTTATGCCCCTAAATCTTTTCCTTGTTGCCTAAGGATCTAGACAGACCTATGAAGTTAGATAACTAAGCCAGATAGCAGATATTTTAAGGAGAACAGTATCCCAACTGTTGGATGGAAGTGCTTAAATCCCTTCCTGGATTTAGGTCAAAATCCGTCTCTTCATAAGCATAATTTCAGAGGGAACAAAAGCTACCATGTGTATATTGAGAGTCTGTGGGTGTCTTTAATCTTAGAAACTACCAGTTTTCTGGGCCTTATGGCAAGCTCTTTGCTAAAAAGCTGCAAATTGGAATTCCTTTCTCTTTATTGCTGGTATTTAAATCAAGGACAGACAGCAAAAGAAATGCAAGATATTGACCTGCTTGTCAGCTTTTTAGGGTCCTCATAGCTGGTGAGGTGGAAAGTGTTATTCACTGCCATGGCAGGGGTAATTCCTGCCCATTATCAACCTCAGCACTTCTGTGAAAAAATAATTTGTTATCCCTGAGATCTGGAATTAGCTAGTCAGGGAGTCTTTTGCTCTATAAGGTTAATATTGATATCTTTCTGCCTTCCCTTCTTTGGGGAAGAAATACTGATTAGTATGGAGGAAGAGGTGACCATGGGTAACGTGGCTGTCTTGGAGAACGAAGAACAAGATTAGTCCTTCATTAAAGGTCCAGAGAGGGATGTGGTAACTATAGTAACTACTGTGTATCTGAACCTCTGCCCACTTTACTGTGACCTACTTGATTGCAATGAAAATTCAAATGTATTGGTACTTACTTGTTCATCTCTTCTTCTAATTAAACCATCTCTCACTGTAAACACTTGTCAGATGTTCTTGTGATTAGCAGACAGATGGGGGAATGCTCTTTCAGGGTATATGCCACATCTTCAGATGGTGCAATGGCAGCAGGGAGAGGCTCAGGTCTCTCAATTAAAGTCATACAACTAAGCTAAATCAGACAGATGATATTATTTGCAGCTTACAGAAGATATCATTTGCAGTTTAGTTAAAAGAAGCCTTACGTATCTAATTCATTTAGAGCATCTAGGAATCATGCTTTGCCTCTTCAGATTAATGAAAAAGTACAGTAACAAAGCTGAAACTCCATTACAGTTAAATGATTAATTGCTTTTTTTCTTCATGACTAGAACAAAAGAAATGTCTTCTTTATGACTCAGGAACCATGTTAACATTCAAGAATACCTGTATTTGTGTGCACATTTTCATTTTCTGAAGTACTACATGTTTTAATACTTCAGCTGCTCCTTTTTGATAGAATACCAATAACCTTCAGAGTTTGAGTGAATTAAACATGTCTCCAAAATACTGTCACCTGTATCAGAATCAGCCTCTGATCTCTCTCAGGTCAGCAACACCATTAACCTGTTCCACTGCTCTTACTTCACACCAAGTGACTTCATTAATGCATGATGTTTCTCAGCTACTGGGGATGAAGTGACTTAACTTTTAACCAACTGATATGATCAAGCATAAATTTGAAAGATAAATTACTGACAAGTGTTCTGCCTTCTAAGAAGGTCATATTGAGACTTACTGTATACACAATCCTCAAACTGCAAAACCTTCTGGTGTATTGAAATCAAAGAGCAAATGTGAGTGAAACCAAAAGCCTTTGCAGATATTTCCAAGTTACATATTTTTTACTGCCTTTCAGACAGAAATTCTGAGAGCTCTTAGTCATTAGAGCTGAACATCTCCACTTTGGTTCAAAGCAATATTGACACTAAATGTCAAGTCTTCACTTTAATTGTGACAATGAAACAAACCATTTAGCTGTAATATTTTTGGTCATGTCAGTATGTGGTATTATAGCAACTGAAATGGCACCAAGGATCAGAAATATTTCTACACACTTTTGTTACAACAGACACACCTACCTACTCCTGTGTTGATGCCTGTGCTTCCAGTCCCTGGAAACATGTGGGGTTTGTGGGTTGTGTAGTCTATTCTGATAGTCATCTTTGACTTTTACACCGGCTCAGTGAAAGTATAGATTGTTTTTTTGCACAAATAAGCTCCTGTGTAACTCCTACCTGCCTTCAACTTTTATAGTGAAGAATATGGAAAAACAAAAAAAAAAAAAAAAAACAACAAAAATCCCTACCTCTCAGTGCAATATCTCCATTAATAAGACTGCCAAGATAAAATTTCAGTGCAATGTGAGCTCTGTGCACTGACAAGTGCTCTCTGCCCTGCATCTGCTTGCAACAAAACACAGTATTTTTTTTCTTTCCTGAAACTTCCTGTTATAATTCTTGGGTATGGGCTATGGCTTGCCCTTTTCAGAAACAGGCAGTCCACTTCTCCTGAGCCTTGCAATGAATCCTGACCACACTGACTCCCAGGACTTTCAGAGTGCTTTCCTGCTTATTCATTTATTTCCATGACTTGAAACAACTTTCTCTGACAAAGCTCTTGCCAATTCCAAACCCTCCCTTGCCAAGTTTTTTGATATTCCCCGATGAGATCTTTTTACTCACAACTGAAGATTATTTAATAACTGCCGCTGTCGTAGGTCCTTTGAAGCCTCCATAGACGCAGCAGCCTTGCAGGCAAGCCGGGCTTGCCTACCTGTCTGCCAGACAGAGACCTTCTCGCTTAGGTATGTGTGAGCTGGCAAGGACACTGCTGGAAGCTGGATCAGCTTTGGAAAACTGGCAGTAACTTTGTTTTCACCTGTCAGTTGAGTGGCTTTGAACAGGAGGGTGCCGAAGGATGATAAATGGGGAGCCTCACAATGCGTTTCTTTGGAAGTCACTTTACAGAACATTCTAAAAGAATGAATTGGGCCTGAATCTCCTTCACGTCACTGTATGTCAGAAGCAACCAAAGAAGCCCACAAAAGATGTATTTATTTTGGTTCTTGCAAACAGTAACATAGAGAACATGAATTTGGGACATACAGCTTTTAATTGGTTGCTCAAAGTGCTGTTGATATGGGACCTGTCAGAATTAAAACTCCATTTTATGTTTATATTAAATCTGCAGTGCAGGATGTCATCTTCAGCATCTGGGTAGAGCTTTGTTTTTTTGTCACTTGTTTATGTAGAAATAGGGTATTTTCAAATGTCACATGAAGTACTAATAGGTACATTTATTTTCTCTTTTGCCTTTGAGTGTGAACAATACTTTCTACTGTGCTTCATAATAGGTACAGTTTTTCATATGATGGACGTCTCTTATTTTCAGCAGCATTTTTCATAAAAAACTTAACCATTTTTTTACTGTTTTATGCTATGTGAGCATTGATTATTTTTGCTCCTTCAGACCAATCAATGGGCAACTGACAACGTTGTTCTCTGTGGCCGAGTTCATGCTCAGTGTCTTTTCTTTTTTGCCTGCAAAATAATAGTGATGTTCCTTTCCTGCACCATTTTCAAGAGATCTTTAAGTTTTGCATATCTTACCTGACTTTGCAACCTAGATTTACTCTCTATATCTCAAAACTCAGTTAAACTTAAATGTAATCTGCTGCTTATATCATCATTAATAATCTTCAAAAGATAAAATCTTTAAGATTTTGTGTCATGATCTGTCTTTCAGTGAACTGCTTTTTTGATCGTTTCCTTTCTAGTGTTTTGCCACTAGCCACTATCCCTAGCTACATGATGGCACCTTGGGCTTTTCCTTCATTGCCAGACCAGAGAGTCCGGGATGTGCGTGTTGGGACAGATCAAAGATGTGAGGTTCGCCCTTTGGCCTGCTAAAGTTATGATTTCAGCCTGAAAATACTCAATCTAGCTTAACTTTCAGGTTTACTCTGTAAAAGACGGCAGTCTGTTAGACAAAAACACTCATAGGTATTTGCTACTTGTGACCTACAATGGCGTGGCCTGAGGAATTTTGGGAAGATGGTAGGATGGATGGATGGATGAATGGATGGATGGATGGATGGATGGATGGATGGATGGATGGATGGATGGATGATCTGGGAAGGGAACGCACACTGGGTGTAAACTAAATGAAGTGGAGTTGATGCTGAACAGCCTGGGGTACCATCTGCAACTGTCCTATCTGGCATCTGAGGGCGGATGGGATTTGGTAATTTTGATACTGTTGCTCCACAAATTGGGTCTAAATGCCTTCTGACCTCTCCTAAAGAAAACTAAATTTGGAAAACCAACTAAACTTTACAATTTTTAAGCCATCTATATAGTATCACTGTTCTTCTGAGCTGGTCATTATCATCTTTGAATAATCTAAAACAAAGACCATGGACTGTTTTTTTTGTTTCTTTCTTTGTTTTTTTGTGGAGGATAAATGACATACATAGACAATTCCATGCTCTGAACAGTGTACCATATCTCCTTCAGGTGAATAAAACTTCTAAAAGTAATTATCCCATGCAAAATGTGTTGGTTGTCTCAATCTCCAGAGGACATGCAACACAATATCAGAAGAGACTAGGAACTAATAGCTTTTACATCAGTATCTCAAATCCTTTCTCAAGGTTTCTCTGGCTTAAATGTTTCGGGAGGGTGTGTAAATAAGTAGACTTGTCCTTGATTTCCCTTGAGGCAACTGCAATTTAGTCTCTAGTCCTTCATTTCTTCTCACCTTCAACCTCTTCCTTCAATACTCTTTCAAACAACAATCAGTCAAGCCTTACTCTTAAATAACCGTCACATTCAGAGGGGAACAAAGACCTAATGTAGCCAAGAGTTTAAAATCCTCTTCAAGAATCTCATATTTTTTAAACACTACAAATACATAGCTTCTTAGATATTAAGTTGAATCTTAGCTATAATTCTTTTCCAGAGTTAAACTGTTCTGCCATGTCTGCTCTCGAGCATATTTAATGCTAGTTTGTGACTCTCACTGACTGTTCATCTAGTCTTTGCCTTACTTTCCTAAAGCTTCCCTGCAGTTACAAAACTTGTACAGCTATGAAATGCTCTTTTTTTGGGTAGAATCCTGGCAACTATTTTGAGTCTTAGCTGTTATTTGTGCTTCCTTTTCCTGCTGCTGGGGTGCTGCTCTACTTGTCATTGCTGCAGCTCAGCTGCTTTCCCGCGACAGCGACTGACCTCCACCGTCACCGCTTCTTCGTAGAGCGGGAGGTAAAAGGCATTCAAAAAACAGCGTTTCTGCCCCCACTGTAGTCCCCTTGCACAGGAGCACAAATCCTGCGGACACTGAGCAGCTCTGTGAGCTCTGCCTTTCTATCTCGGTGGACAGGTTTTTGATATTAACCCTTTCCTCTCCCTTCTTCCCAGAAGAGGTGACAACTTTTGAGCACAGCTGGACAATTTCACACAGATGTGACAAATGGGTAAAGCTCGCACAGATACATTGCCAAAAGGAGGCAGGGCACCTTCTCAAAATTTTCACTCCATACTTTCCTCCCCTAATACCCTTTCCCAAAATATGAAATTCTTCCTTTGGTCAAGTCCAGCCCCTTGGCAGGAATGGTTGGGGGTTCAGCACCGTATTCATGTGCATGATGGAGGAGGAAATGGTGTAAAGAGTAAGTGAGGAAGCACTGGGATCGCTGGAGGGTTTATGAGCATGGAGGAGACCAGGAGCTGTCGCAGGTCCAAGGCAATGTCTAGAGGACAGAGGGATGAGCAGAGGGGAGCTGGGATAGTTCTGGAGATATGGAAATGGGAGATACAAATCTGTACGAAATCTGAATTTTTTGCTAAGAAATAACTTCTTCTCCACTTGTGTCTTTTATTATTAGATATGATTACTTTAAATAGTGAACAAAGCCCATTCTTAAACTAATAAGTTCTTTGCAAGATGTAACCCAGAAAGAATTTTCTGATAACTGTTTTCTGAAATAATGGAAATGTTCAGGTCAGACGAGTGTAACTCTGAATAAGTAGTAGTGGCACTGTCAGGGGAAGCCTTGGGAAACATGGATTTCACAGCATGAAATCAGAATATGCTAGAGAAAGAAAAAGCATTCATGTCTTAAAAGATGCTACAATGGGCCAGTTTAAATGGATTTTTTGAGAATAGAAAAGTGGGACATGCGACTATTCTAGAGGAGCAAAGAAAAGGAAAATGTTGCATGTGAGGCACTGTAAAGGCGGCAGAGGTTTAGTAAAGAGTATTTTTACAAATGGTTATCCTCTCATTTTAGTACCATAACTGTACAGCTACAGTACAGAGGTGATGAAATACTTTAGAAGGTAAATTCACAGGTTTGCTATTCCTGGTGGGGTAGCAATACATGCTGTATTTTCCAGAGTAGGAAATCAGGCACTGTTTAGCTAACTTTATTTTTGACCGACTGCTGAACTACACAAGCGCACATCAGCAGAAGGCACCTAAGCAGTGAGCTAAGGATAAAAGAGCTAAAATCCCAGATGAAGAAATGCCCAGGGGGAGACTAGGACATCCTTGTCCCAGCTCGTTTGAACCCCGCTGTGTACAGCCCCGTTTTGGACTGTGGATTTAATACATCACTGTGACACTTTCCGTGTTAAAAGAATTTCCTAACTTTACACATTAAAATACTGGAAAATAATTTCAGGTCTCATGTCCTTCTCTGGAATTATGTATGGTTTATTTTTAGAGTTTATTTGGCATGCTATGACCTAAAGCTGTTTTGCCTCAGCATGTAAAATATTTAATTAGTTCTGCACCTAACTAATGAGATTTGAAGTAAGAAGCAAAGAATTTCAAATGTCTTCTTTCCTATGAAATATATGAGGAAATAGCAAAGCTGAGGAATGAAAAAAATATCATGCAGCAGGCTAAAATATAAAAAAGAATAAATGAACAACTAACAGGTAGGAAAAGACTGTTAAGATATGAAAGGTGGTAATTCTGTAAATCCAAGGTTAACTTTTAACTTGATTAATGCTGGAGCTTTCATGCAGAAAGACATCTACCAAGAGAAACAAATAATGATGCAATGAAGGCAGCCTAAAAGTTCGATACTTTACAGCAAATGTGAGAATATTAAGATTTAGACGCAAGAGTGAACGAAGTATGTAGCAGCTCCCTGTGAATCATGGAGCCTTTCTGTAAGAGACTAACAAGAACATTAAATTTATTGTGCATGTATGTATTATGTTTAAGATATTTATAAATGAGGTAACGAAAATATCTGGACATAAAGGGTTTTTTTAGGGTCTTAGTAAAGTCAAGCTCTGTTTTCCAAGATACATCCAAGTAACTTTTTGTTAGCTGTGTTCCAGGTGTACTAGCTATAATATAAAACCAGCATAAGATTAAAGGCATGTGATTAAAGATTAGTAGTGTGAACTTGGTATCACTCCATAATAGTCAGAAATATAGATATTCCAATCCTATTTCCTTGGCCCTGCGCTGTGCTAGCATGGGCATCGCTTTATATCGTTGTATCATATTATCAGCTTTAAGTTCCTTAACTAATTGCTTTACATCTTAAGTAATACCCATTTAAGATGATAATAGAAGGTAATTGTAACTGTGCCTAGAAACCTTCCTCCTTCACAGAAATACCATTTCATTTCAGAGGGAGATGTACAACCTGCCTTGCTGATTTTGAAAGCTGTGCTAGTAATAATATTAGTGATATGAGAGGAAAAAAGAGTGTTTGGCTTACAAATACATAGCTTTTAATACTTTTAAACTACACATGATGAAAAGCACCATGCTGAAACCCAGTACTGTTGCTCTCACCATACATAACTGCAAGTTTTACCTGCAGTGGACATGTAAGATTGGACTGCAGATTGGACATCAATGTCAGACTGAAAGAGAGCTGCTCTCAGTAGCTCTGTGCTTCCATAGCCCGTAAGCGCTGTTGGACCAGACACCTATGGGTGCTTCATCCCTGTCCACCTACAGCTGGAAAATGCCTTTTGGCTATGCCTGTCCAGTTTAAAGTAAGGCACAGATAGCAGGAGCAAGAACTGTTTTCAGGAGTGGAAAAATTACCTTATGAGTGGCTCAGATTTTTACTTTTATTTGCTTATTGGAAGGAAAAGCTCTCACTCAACTCTGAATGGTGGAAAGCAGAAATAGCACGGCAGTTAAATACTGCTTGTGGCTTGTGTTGTGACAAGTTCTGTATTACGTTCCCTTCCACAGGCAACAATGTTTAGATTGCCTTAAAAAGATAAATGAGAAAGAATCTCTAATTATCACTTTTGCTGATAGGTATTGCCTAGGATTGCAACAGTCACAGAAACCAAGAGGTGTATTTGCTAATTAATAGCTTAATGAGCTTCTCTCTCAAAAAGTGAATTAGGTCACTCTCTGGGGTTGCAGTCACTGGGTTTAAAACAAACAAACAAACCCACTTAACAAATTTCTTCCTTGACGTTTCTGGGGGTAGATGTTGAATAACGACGCCAGGCTCAGTGCTGTGCGCTTTTGCTATTCATAGCTTGGGCTAAAGGAGGATGTTCCCAACTCCAAAGTTATCAGAGGCAAAAGATCAGCTGACATAGTGCTTGCGACTATAATTACACTGAGCACTGCAGCTAATGAGAGAACTGTAATAAATGAAGCTAGAAATTCATCATTGTTTATTATGTCCTCTTCTTTTTGATATTAACATCTGTAGAAGACATTGGTCATGAAAAGCTTCTGTCACAGTTGCAAGGTGTTATAACTATTAGGCATGTCAGCCTAAAGAACAGCATTGAGGCTTGGGATGGGCAATTTGAGGAGCGGGGGGCAGGGAAGAAAGCCAAAGCTGATAATTATCCTCAGCTTTCTCCGATCAAAACAAAATTCTCAACTTTTCACTGCTAATCTATTAACTACCTCTGCCTTTTATTATTGTCCCACTTGCAGTTGGCTCTTTTTTTTTCTTGTGGTCTGACTTTCATGTGATTATAGAGGTCAGTATTTTCCAATCTTTGAATCTTTATTCACCAGATTTTTATATAAAAATAGCTTTAACAATGCAGGGTGAAGTGCTGAAGACTGTAGATAACTTTAGATGACCTAGACTTTTACTTAGTTATTTTTAAGAGTTTTATGAAGCTCATTGATGACATTATAGTCCTAGCAGTTTCTAATTGGATTGATAGGTAGTGTGCTTGAATTCTGATGTTAGCCTGGTTCAATTCCTCCTAATAATGTACAGAATAATATGTGCAGAATATGTGAGTGTGCTGGCCCATAGCCTTGCTGGTGTTAACAGCAGTAGGTTATGGATAGCAAGGAAGTTTGTGACCTTGTGAATGCAAAGGTGCCTTGATGCTTCTGTCTGGAAAAATCTCTTGGGTGATATTTAGAATTGCTGTTTCAGCAGCTCCGTGGCGGTGCTGGGTCCCTTCTCCAGAGCGGGCAGTGACTGCTTAGTGCCAGCTCTCTGCCCACCTCTGGGGCCAGTGCAGGGGCCCAGGGAGCTCTACTGGCTTGGTTGCATTTTTGTTTATTTTGTTGATTTTTTTTTTTTAACTTGTTTATTTATTTGGCTTAGGAAGACCAGTGGCAGCTCACTGCTGTGGTCTGGCTTACAGAAAGCCTGAGATCCCTTGTGTCTCCAGGCTCATCCCTGTAGTTTTGACTCTGCGTGCTGAGCTAGCCCTCTTCTCCCGGAGTTTATTTAAAATGAGCTGTATTTCTATATATAGCTCAACTCAAAATTTCTCTGCAATTCTTTCGTGTGCATGTTTGTGGAATACATTACAAAACGTGAAAGCAGTGCAGATTTACCTTATAAGGGGTAGACCTCAATCTAAACTTAATAACAGATGCCAGAATCTGTGTGGTCTTGATATTATGGTTTTGTGACAACAGAAAATTATTTTCAGCTCCTTCCTTCCTTGCCAAAAGCATTTTAACACATTATCTCTGAAAATATCCTAGTGTATAATTACCAGGAGAATCAATTGCCACAAGATGGCCGTTAGATGCAAGTGATTAACAACTAGAAGGACGGCTACTTTTTTAAATTGCTTATTTTGTAAGGGATATGAATCCCTTACAAAGGGATAGGAGTTGCACAGCATTTGTCTTGGACATCACTGTGCTATTCATGAGGTAGGTTTCTTTATTGGTTTTAAAGATGAATATTCTTTTTCTTGTTCGTTTTTGCAGATGTGATAAAATGAATGATGATAAAGGCAGCAGCACTTCTAAGTTTAGCTCAGTTCTCTAGCGTTGCCATAATATCTTGTTTTTTCTAGTGATGGAAGATATATCTAGCGCTACTTTTCTTTTTTGTCTTTCTTTTTTTTTCCACCACCATAGTTCCTCCAACAGGTTTCCCAGTGCTAACCTTGATGAGAATGGCCATAAAATCTTCTCTTATTGTTTTAAAACTACATAAGGAGGTGAGTCACTGTCACCTGTCAACTAGTGCAGCAAGGCTGCTTCATCACCAGATTGGCCATTAAGATAAGAAAGCCAGAGCTGCTATATCTTGTTGGATTCCCTGACTCCGTCTAGAAGTTTTTTTCTGAAATTTCCAGGAGAAACAGCAGAGAGGCTCTAATTAGAGTATCCTGCAGCTGCAGCGTGACCCCTAGGGCTTCTTGGCTATTTTGGCCACTGTGGAGTTTCGCTATAGTCAGTGGTACAAACCATTAGCAATGAACCCCTCCCCTACACCCCTCACCCACCTTCTTCCCTGCCTACTGTTTTCTACTTTTTGCCCTCACCCCTCTCCATAGAGAATCTGCAGTATCCTAGAAAAAAATATTTACTGAGTCAAAATCATTCGAGGGTGTTGGAGGAATAAAAAAAAAAAAAAAAAAAAATCTGTCTTTCAATGAGAAATGAAAGATGCCATAATTTCTCCATGTAGTTGAACGGTTATTCGATCATAGCTGATGAATACCTGCATTGGGCAGCAATCTCTGTCAGCAGCCAAAAGCATAAAGAAAGGCAATCTGAAGCTAAGCAAAGATCAATGAAGTGAATGGGCCCCGTTTCTGCTATCCTTGCACTTTTGGTAGTGACCCTTTGCAAAAGCTTAAGCACGCAGGTGATTCCCCACCACCAAGCCTAGCTAGCTAATCCTCGAGACGCGCCGCGCTCAAAGAGCCTTCGCGGGCTGCGGAACAATGGCGAGGTGACGCACGACGGACTATTTATGGCACTGCCTGTCACTGCAGGGGCCTCTGCTTCTTGACTGTGGAATTCTATTGGCATAAAGAAATCATACCATACTTTTCTGAAATGAACTCTTAATGCTACTTTATGCTGGGCTTGTGCTGTTGCCTGGATAAACAAATGTTGGAATTACGCTATACTTTGCCACCGAACAATTGCTAAACTCTTTAAAGTGGAGCAGTGTATAAAACAAAACCACTCCTGTCACAATTGTGCTTTGTTTTCCTTAAACATTTTGACAATATAATTTATCTGTGAAGTGTCAATGTCCAAGAAAAAAAATCTGTTCGCTAATCTTTTTAGTTCTGGGGTTTTATGTGATGTTAATAACCATGCCTAGAACTTGCATAGATTTTTTTTTTTTTTTTCCAAAGGCATGAATCACTGAGCAATTATATCTTACTGAATTAAAGAATTTGTAAGTGAGCCAAAGTACTTAGCAGTTCCTGCTGTAAAAGTAATACAAGAATATGGTATAGTGTTTCCAGATGCAGTTCTATTACAAGCTTCACTAAGAGAAGTCAAGAGGAGATTTTTGTATTTTTACATTAAAGCAAAGAATCAGCTACTAGTGTGAAAATGGTCTTAGTAGCCACAAAACTGAGGCAAGAGCTACAGAAGTGTGATTATTAAACATGGAAATCCAGAAAAAAAAATTACTCAGCAGTGATGTATGTATGTGTTCTTATCTTAGTGTTTTGTGCAATGTGCGAAAATTTTTCTTTTCATCTGCAGAATGTCTTATCCAGATTGCACAAATGTTGATACCTGTTCCCATCTGACTGAACTCTGGTGTTCAGCCCTTTGGAGAGATTTCCTACTTCAGCCTCATCTGACTGAGGTCTGACATAGAAACTAAGAAGTGAGGATATGTTGAGGAAGCCCAAAGTGTACACATACCATGCAACATGCTTTACCTTTCCTGCAAAAGCATTGCTTATGAGTAGGCAAAGGAATGCAGACAATAAACCTTGCACCTGCAAAGTCAGTTGGGATATTTAAAGATTCTCCAAATATGTTTAATCAGAATCAATTTCACTAAACTCCTCAGGGTCAAGTTTAAACTGGAGCTTAAGTTTTAACAGCAGTTGTTTCACAGTAGCTTTAAAAAGCAGTATTCTACTTCTATTGTAGCAATTTTCCTGTATCTAAGAATTGTAGAAACACCTGGAGAGGTTGTCTAGTCTGGCACGCCTGAAGAAGCGTAGCCAGTGCTTTGCTCAGGCTGGTTAGCTCCCCTGGCCCTCCCAGGTTGACAGCTGGAGGAGCTTGCTCTGTCTGTGCCGCGCTTGCAAATCCCTCGGTCTGCCGCTCCTTTAGCAGAAGAGAAGCACAGAAATCCTGAGCTGGCCAAATCCACTGCCCTAGGCAGATCCACTTCTGGTTAAATATTTCCTGACAGGTGTTTGTATAACATGTCCTTAAAAACAGCCAGGGATGGAAATTTCACAATTCCTATTAGAAAATCTATTGTAATGCTTAACTGTACTTAATGCTGGATATTTTTTTCTTGATATCTAGTCCACATCTCCCTTGCTGCAATTTAAGTCCATTTTTTCTTGGCCTGCTGCAATGGACACAGAAAAGAAATTAATCTCTTTTCCTCAAGGAGCTTTTGCATGTTAGGAGACTGCTAAGTTTCCCTGTAGCTTTCTCTATCCCAAACTCTGCAGCCCCAACTCATTTAAGCCTTTCCTACAGGTAGCTTCTCAGCCACCTCGTTATTCTTGTCGCCTTCCTTGGGTTTTTCTCTAGATGATTTCTGGCGGTCTTGAAACTGGTACTCCACAAGATGCAGCTCTGCTGCTGTGTCAGCAGTGCTGGGTACAGCAGGCTGGATGCTTTGCACACAACTGGTTTTGTACATCCTGGCACAAAATTAGCTTTTTTAAGATATGCATTGTTGGGCACCATGAAGCCAGACATCCTTCTTGTTTGGGCAGTGGATCAATTTTAAGCACAAATGCGAAGTACTGCTATCTCACCCACGTCACAAGTTTTGACTTCCCAATCACTTTCCTCCAGCATCAGTTGAAACTTCTTCTTTCCCCTGGCCCCTAACTTCTGATAAAATCACAGCATTTTACCACTAATCTCCCAGAAGATAAATGTATGGGAACAGAGAAACCAGATGGAGTATTTGCACTGTCTCTAAGTACATTTAGGCAATAAGCACCAGGCCCTGCATTGCTTTTTACATGTGAAAATTGTATTCATTTGTCTGAAGTAATTGAGGCAGATATAACCTTTCTTCTTCATCCTGCCTCTTCACTATTATTTAACTTTGAATATTTGATAAGACTGCTAGCACAGTCATATCTTGTCTGTCACTTTCTCTTTGTGAATGTAGTTTCACGACTTCCTTGAGTTTGCTGCTCTGTTTACTTCTGCCTCTGTAATTCCAACATTCTTTAAAATTTCAGGAAACATCAGCACATTTTCACTCTTTGTTCGCTGGCAGTTTGTCTGCAGCTGAATTTGGATGATGTCTCTTCATCACTGGCAATGTTTCCTTTACATTAATCTCTATTGTCACCATTTCTTTGCAGGTAGACCACTGATAGAAGTGGTGTGATAAATGGTTAGAAAAATAATTCTTGAATAATGCTAGTATGGGTATGGGTTCTTTCTGCATGAACTAAGATGACCTCAGTATTTTTCTTTGTTGCCTTAAAACTTTTTTGGGAGGGGGAATGGCGTTTTTGCTGTTATTTGGTTTAGCAGGAAAAAAGAAATTATCCTCTTCTCACCTATGTAATGCACAGCACCTGCGAAGAAATGGAATGAAAATTTCAGGTGTAGAGTGGCTCCAGCAGTAAATGGGAGCTGTCTGAGGACAAATAAATTCTGGGTATATCAGATCAGTCTGCAACAGGAATATTTAATCTACATTGCCGAATCTTTACATCATCAGAATATAGGCACCAGTTAACCACATTTTACCAGTGGATGAATTCAAAGAACACTCTATTTACATTCTATCGGAATGATGAAGCTCCCACCAAGCCTACCTTCCTCTGCTGTTTGCTAACACAAAAGCTGTAATTATAATGTAGTAAAACAGGCATGACCAGTGCTAAGTAGAAATGTAATAGGAATATGTAAAGCAGAAACACTCAACACTGTTTTCATTCTTTAAATTCTTCCCAAAGATGTCATAACCCATCAAGCTGTGGCCATTTTTCTGATTTGAAAACCTTTCATTTCAACAAGAAGTGAAATGTTTCCATGGAGATCAGCCAGAGATAGCCAAATGACGAACTTCTTGGCTGTACTTTCAGTTTGGTTTCTATGGTTTCCAGACAAGGGCGGGGGGAGTGGAGTTGCTGAGATGATCTTTTTTTTTTTTTTTTTTTTTTTTTTTTTTTTTTTTTTTTCCTGCACGTTAAAAAGTCAGTGTAAACCAAGAGATAGAATTGGAATTGGTGTACTAATTCATGCTCTACTACAAGCAAAGGTAACCTTTGTCTCCAGAGACCTTGAAAAATGTTGTGTGGATCATATCTTGCAGTCTTACATCTGCATTTATCCTAGGGGAAACTAATTGCTTACAGCAAAAAAAGAAAGACTTTCCTAGAATTACAAATAAATTTGATTAGGAAAAATGTTTATAATGCTTAGAGGTACCTTGATTGTGCCCTATAGAATGTGAAAGTAATGATGAGACTGTATGCACTTTTTTTAAGGAAGCTAGAGTAGATTATATGTTGTCTTTTAAAGACTCAGAAACCTCTAGAGAAAGCAAAGCTGCAAGTCTTGCTCAAATTTGAAGGAATTTGGTCACTCCAATAGTTAGCAGGGCAGTTCTTTGTGGATTTGTGTGCTGGGTCAGTATCATAATGTAAAGTAAAATTGTGTTTTTGACATCTAATTTTTGGCCTTTCTGCTAATCTACCCAAATAGCTATTCAGAATTGGTAAATATAGTGTTTCTTTGCTAATTCTTTCAATATTGCTTTCTGGTTCTAAGTCAAAATAATATAAAAAAAAAAAACCTACATATCAGAACATAGGAAACAAAGTTAGTTTGTAAGGAAAAATAAGACCTTGGAATAGTAATGCTTGGGCATCTTCTTTTCAAAAGCCAATGAAAAAAGTCTCCAAAAACCCTGCAGAAAATAGAAATGTTTGATGCTGTCAAAATAACAGGGAAAGAATCCAAAAGGTGTCACCAGCCTGACCCATGAAAAAGTGTTAAACAGTGCTGGGACTACTAGATGACATGTGCGAGAGAAAGTAAATGTTATGCCATACAGAGCAGTGTCAAGAACATGTAAAGGAAAACTAATTCAGATCTAAGAGTGTAATATGCGTATAAAGGATCATTGGCTTTCTAGGGAAGCTGGACAGGGACAGCAATTATCTTGAATGCCTAATTGTGAATCATGTGTAAGCGATGTATAATGAAAAACATAAGCAGTGACTCACTTCGTATTTGCCTATTATTAACCATTTGATTTGTCAAATGAATTTGTATTTTATATATATAGCAAAGCTAACTTTAAGGGTTTATATTGTTTGCTGTCCACATACCTTACATACTACTTCCTCGAATCAGTTTTTAAAGTAAATTCCTTGTCAGTTGTGCAGATTATTTTTCACAAATATTAATCATTGTCCTTTTGGTACACAAGAATACACAATTGTATTTGCAACACATTCCCCATTTTAAATAGTTGACTATTAGTTGAATGTATTTTTTCCTCTTTAGTCTCAGTAAAATCAAAACAATTTTTTTGTACTACAATATTTGGAAAATACAATAATTGAAAAAAATTATGTTTATATGCTATGAAATATCAAACATTTTAATTTTACATTATTTTTTAAAAAAGCTTTACTTGGAAAGCAATAATGGCAGGAAAGGAAATTCCTGAGCTTTGAAATCATTATACTTCTACTTTAAAAGAAGCTTTTATGACTTTGTAAGATTTATTTTGCTTTAACTTCATATTCTGTTTTCTTTTACACTGTTTAGAAAGAGACACATGTGTAAATTGTTAAGATTTGTGGCCGATGCAGAGTATTTCATCAGGTTCCTTGACTGCATGTTTTAAATTATGGATTGTTTTTTAAAACAAACCAATATCGGAGTAGGAGTATGTTCAAAATATGTTCCCACATAGTTTACTATGTTATAAAATGTGCCCCCCCTTTCTTTTCCCCCTTTTCTCCAAGAAAGGACTGTTTCTACTCCTTCTCCTCAGTCATAAAGGGATGAAAAGTTTCTTAAGCAATGTCATTTATGAATGTTCTTAGCTTGTCCCTCTTCAAGGTGACTGACACGTTAGACACACAGGATTGGGAATGCGTTGTGGGGTATCAGCCATGAGCCCAGGGAGTGATCTGTGGGTGCTCCAAGGCCGTGGTCATAAGCGGTACAGCTATGCAAGCTGGGCTCAGTTTTTACTGAGAAGGTGGTTGCAAGGCATGACAAAGGGAGAGCTAAAGCCATGCAAATGCAGCAAAGGCCAGCCCTTGCTCTGGCAGCTCTTTGGTCGGTAAAGACACTTTGGTGGCTACCTAGGGTGGTGAGCACAGCCTCCTTGCTCCTCGCTACCTGTGTGTGCATCAGGCTATAAGCAACTGCTGTGGCCTCTTAGGCTGTGCGCATCCTGCTCACGAGGGTTGTTAGGCGTGGGAAAGCAAGATCTGTGAAAAAGCAACTCCCTGAGGGAGGGTTACCATGCCTTGAACACGTGTGACACGCTTGGGAGGGGCAGCTTCTCTTACCTGCAAGCTGCTCAAGTCCTGAAAGAAGCGCTCCTTCTGGCAGCGAGAGGGCATCAGGAGAGCAAACCTTGTATGAGCGGCACACGGGAGAGCCCTCCCTTCTCCTGGGGGCAATCTCCCCTTAACTTGTCCTGGGTGTCTCTGAGCAAGCAAACAGCACTGGAGAGAGCAAAGAAGCAGCAGGACTGCAGTGTAACTGTTCGGAAATGTCCTTAGTGAGATGCCAAGGGAATTGGATTGAAATCGCCACAGGTGTGAGATCTGATTAATATTAGCTTTTAAGGTATGCATGCTTTGCTACAGGGCCACTGTATGAATGCCATCTTTTAAATAATGGAATTTGATATTTACTTTTTTTTTGGGGGGGGCGGGCAAGGGAAGGAATAGTTAATGATAACAATTTGTAATCTATGATAATGCAGAGATTTTTGTCTCTGTAGTGACCTCGGTAGTCCTGAAGTTCATTGTATGTACTACACTAGGACGAAGCTTGCTAGTGGCCTGCTGAATGGTGTTTTAATCAATATGGGAAAAAATCATGTCTACTAAAGTAAATATTTTGCTTGGGGCATACTCTGCTGGGTTATTTAATGGATAATTTTCAGCAAGTACTTGGACTATAACTTTGTGCTTTGCTTTCATTATTGAAATTACTTTGATTTCCCTTAATTACATTGCCTGCTAAAGCAGACAAGGAATGTGTCTGGCCTGTTGCTCTCTTTGTCTTTAGGCCACAGCTTAGACAACAACGAGCTTACGCGCCAGGCACTGCATTGCCGTATTCTCCCCCTCTGCAGCGCCTTCCTGACTGCTCTCAGCTCAGGGGGCCTCGGAACTGTTCCCAAGTATGGGACTGTGCTTTGGCTGGTCAGTGCATGTACATGACTCTTCCAAGAAGTAGATCTATGCCTGAAAGCATAGATGTCACTTCCATGTACATTTTTGATAGTTTGTAACCAAACTGCATTTATTTATTTTAGCTAAACTTTGCAGGAAGAATGCACCCTTACAGGCAATCCCTTTCATACAGGCAGCACCTACCAACTCATTGCTCTGCTCTCTCCTTTTAACTTGACAGAAATCACTCTGCAACGTGGGATTTTGCTAAATGAGTTCCGAGATACCTGCAGGTCCTGGGAAACCTGCAAAAATGTGTTGTGTTTGGATTTGCCATTCAATAAGACTATCCAGCTGAACATCTAGCTTTAAGGTAAAAGATTGGAAGCAAAGATTATAAGTGAAATCAAAGCCACTATTCTATTTGGTCTTATTTAAGCACTTCTCAAGCACCTGTGAGAGGGAACAGAGATAAGATGAGTCATGGTCAACAATGTCAGAATAGCCCATAGGGCCTGTGGATGTAAAAAAGTACCCTGACTGTGGGGATGGGGGGTTTTCACTAAGGACAGTGTTTCTGTTTTCTCAGCAGCAGGAATTTGAGAATAGGGGGGAAAGAGAGACCAGAAGAGCAAGGGAGGAGAGAGACGGAGAGAGCAGGCAGGGTGTTGGGGTTGGGGGGAAGAAAAAGAAAACAGCGATACTAAACTTTGAGAGCTGCGTGTTGTGTTGAGACACTCTTAGCCACTTGGCAGCCTATTCACTACAGTTATTCATAACCTTCACCACAAAAGGATAGATCCCTCCTCAGATCTACTCATCTTTTTCCTGTTCAAGTCATCCTATCACACAGCACCAATAGTATGACACCGTGCCAGAATTTAATGCAGTCCTTAGCTGCCACTGTCGGTCACCGGCCTTTCTGCTCAGAATATTGAGGGAACTTTGTTGGGCACAAAGACTTTCCTGTTCATGATGCAGTCCCTATTCCTTCTGATTTTTAAAGACTTTTTGAAGCAATGCTGTAGGTCTAGAGAGAATTAGTCAAGCAGTGTAAGGAAGGGTGTAGGATAATCCAAGATTCCTGAAAGGCTTGGCTTCCCTGGGAGAAAAGGTGTTACTTTTAATATGTATCTGAATCTTGGCATATGTATGGAAAATTGCGCTTTGCGTCTAAACACACAAGCAGGTCAAACTTTGTAGCAGTTGGTTATCAAAGTCCTGCTAGGAATTAAACCTCTTGTTTCTCTGGAAATGCTGTCCTGGCCTGCTTTGGCTACTGATTTCATGAATTGCTATACTGAGAATTTTAACACCTGCCAGTTAAGATATGAGTAAACTCGAGTGAAAATGCATTTTAATTCCTGCTGTCAGTCTGTTTATAATGTACTTCAAACACGCAACTTTAGTAATGGGTCAATTCTTTATTTCTATGCTACTTCAGAGTACAGTGAGTCATTCCTGAAGTGGCAATAACATGTGGTTGTTCATTTTACTACTGTAAAGAAGGGTCTGAATCCTCTTGGCAAGCCTGCCCTGTGTCCTAACTCCACGTCCTGGGCTGTATCTTGTAGCGTGAAGTCTGTGAGAGAAAGAGCTTCTTGCTGCCATCTATCGATACAGCTGAGGAAGAGACGGGCCGAGCGAGACCTCATCTGCGTGGATGATGCCCACTATGCCTACACTGACATTTTCTGTTGCTGGTGTTAATGCTATTCTAAAGTTCTGTTCACAGAGGTATTGAAATGTTGTTAGCCTTACTGACTAAATGAACAACTGAATTAAACTTAATGCAGGATGAGTAAAGATTTGGGCTAACCCAGTCTTGCCAGGGACCACGGGATATGGGTGTTCAGATGTGCCCTGGAGACGTGGAGAAAAGGGAAAGGGCCCAGGGTTTTTCATAGAATGAAATTTATTGTAAATGGTCATCTGTGCAGTGGGGTAGCAGCTGGAAGGCCACGATGCAGCCAGCGGCGGCGCAGCGTAAATAGCGGGCACCTCTTCCTGGGAGCGGGAGCGCCCCTCACCATGAGCTACAGGGGAATGCCCTGCGTTGTACCAGGGCTCTGAAGCTTCTCTGCCCACCTCCAGCGAGCGGTGGGTCCCCGGAAGAGTGGGAGGCAATGGAGGAGCCCCGGGCATCTAGTACTGGGCATTTGCACCGGTAGGTGGGGAAGGTGAATTAAGAGACTAGTGCTTAAGTCATGGGTGCGATGCCTCGTTATTTGCATAAATGCATAGGGGATTTACTGGTGTTTAGTGTCCTAAATGGATATCAAATTTATTTTTCCTTTTCAGGTAACTTTTGATTCATAAAATGACTTTCATGCAAAGGAAGATAATGCCTGTAGACAGTAGACAGTAATTGTTTTAAACTTTTGTTATCAAGTTTCAGGAGATGCCTAGAAGCTGCTGCCTCCTGTTTTTAGGGGGAAACATTAGATATTTTTCTTGCTGTTTTTGGTGCTGCTAACATATGTTGAGGGTTAAAGTATCCCAGAACCAGCTTCAAAGGCTGGTTAAACAGGTTATACGATTAATATAAATAGGTTATATGATTAGTTGGCATTATCAAAATGCGTATTGAGTTCTGCTAATTCAGTGAGGCTGTAAATATTCTCACCTTTGGGGCAGGAAAGCTCTTGAAAGATCTTTCTAAGATGACTTTTTTCTTATTCCATCTGTTTTCTAAGGCAGCTGTTTTATCTGTTTTGTTAGAAATGAAAAAAGTGTGGCGCCCTTTTTCCCTTTTAATGTAGTGGTCAAGATGCAGGGGGAAAGCTAGCAAGTATGATTCAGTTTTGCTTGAAAGCAAACTTTGCACAAAATTATAGGAGAAATTCACTTTAAGGCAACCTGAACTGCTTGCAACTTAGGAGACAAGCTCTGTTAATTATTCAATGTTTCTTTGTTATTTTTCTTTCTGAATTGCATAAACTTAAAATTCAGACACGCTTTTTCCTTTTGTTTTGGTGATTTCATAATTAAATATTTTGTTTAAAAAGTAAATAAGCTATTAATTTTCTTTTAATTGCTGAATTTATCCTTTATTTATGGTTCACCAGGCTCTCAGTTTAAATATAGAGGGTAAGCAATCTTTAAATATACTACTGTAGCAATTCATAATTTATTGACAGGTTATATGCAATATCTTACTGTTTATATAGTCAAGGCTTAATGTAACTGTATGGATGCTTGCTTTCAGAAATCAATGCTTGCTTTAGGGATAAAGTATCTGCAGCTAAACGCTGTAAAACAAATTCAGATCATTGAGTATGAGTAAAAACAGAACATTGCAAGTTGGAACATGAATTATACTGTTTTTTCTTTTTCTAAAGTGTCAAAAAGACTAATAAAGGAAGGCCACATAAAGTAACTTCAGCTCATAAAATGTGCCATGACCGTTAGTTCTGCTTGTGAGGTTGTTGATTATTTTCTTTTATGGAAAGGGCAGGTACACTTGAAAAATGTATGGATGTGTCTGTCTTTTTTGACAAGTTGCTTCTGTAATGTGTTGCTTTCTTTACGGGAGTGATATATCCTGAGCAGTCAGAAGACACTCTTTTTGTATGATGTATGTTTTGACCAAATAACTTCCAGATTTACAACCACTTCTAGACTGTTTATAATCAAGCTCCTACCAAATGTTCCATACGCAATATGAATCATTGTATTACTTTGTGTAAATCTTTAAAAAATTTTAAAAAAAGATGCAGAGCAATGCAGAATTAACAAAATTTCCTTGCAGAATTAACAAAATTTCCTTGCAGAATCCCTTTTTTCATTTACAAGGGATAAACTTGGATTTATAACTAAGAAAGTATTTTTCGCCTATGTTCTGTTGGTACCTATTAGTAGAAAAGAGATGACTTGGTAGTTTCCCTAATTAGCTTGATTATTTCATTTTGTTGTAAACGATGAAAATAAAACCTCCTGAGTTTCAAGTATTTATACGAGCAGAATTTATTGCAAAGTAGTACACAACATAATGTAAAGGCCAAATCAGGAGCATAATGTTGTGGTATGCAATCCAGAAAACAACATATTTTGCTACTAGTAATCACATGCACAGAATATGTGTCCGGGGCGGGGGGGGGCCAAAAAAGGAAAACAAAATTTACCACCTATAATAGTCAAAAGATGAGAGTTTAGCTGAGTCAAACTCCATGTCTTAAACTGTTATTTAAACAGGAAAGTGTTTTTTTTTTTTTTTTTTTTTCTTCTCTCTCTCCTGACAGTTTTTGCTTCCTCGTGTGTGTGTGTATGATTCCTGCAAATCAAAATATGTAGAATGGGGGCAGTGATATAAGAAGTCTCAGAAAGACTATCTTAAGATTAACAGTAGGCTGTTCATAGACCATAGGCATTGATTGGCAAAGCTATTCATGCATGCATATGGGTACGAAATGATGTTCTTCATCATATAAATGGACATGCCTTGGTTTTTTGCTTTCATTGCTTGTGGCTAGGCTTAAAATAGATGTAAAGTCTCTGAAATATTTTCTGAATTATTCTTAGATCATTTTGACATAATCTAAAAGAGCTATTAAATATGATTAATGAAACAAAAAACTTGCCCACTGGCTTCTATTTTAAAATTCTACTCACCAGCAAGCTATGTAGATGTGTATTTTCTGTATGAGTAACCAAGTTAATTGATCTATATAGGTATAATGTACTTCTACATCCATATTATCAGAACAAGTGAAAAAATTTCACCTACACAAAGGTCATGCATTTTATTTCATTTTTTTTTTTTACTTACCTTAAGTTGCTTTTTATTTAGCTCCCAGTTTGAATGCTTTTGCTTTCACCAAATACCAGTGCATAGTGTTAAAACTGATTGCTTTACATGCTATGTAAGTGTGCTTTCAGAAATATATGTCTGCTGTGGAAAAGCAATGCCAGGAAGGTTTGGATTTTCTGGGACTCTAGGGGAGCTGTAACCATCCCCATTCTGGCAGATGATGCATGGGCATGCCCTCTTACCTAATGGGACTTGAGCCAAAACACCTTTATCCCTCATTCACATGCTACAGCTTTGCAATAAGCTCAGTGTGAAAGCCTTTATATTTTATAATATTTTATATATTATTTATATATTTTATAATTTTATAATTTTACTTAAAAAATAAAATAAAGCAAAAGCTGACAAGTTTTTCTACATGGTAATGCTTCCTTTCATTGCTGCTTTATCGTAGCAAATAGATGATAGGTGACATACAAAAACTGCTGTATTCCATTTTAGACACTCAAACACTCAAGTAATCCTCTCCTGAAGTTAACACCAAATTTTGTCTTCTGTTCAGCTATTTATTTTGATTGAGTCGCTTAGGTAGAACATCATCCCTTTCCACACGAGTGTCAGATCTGTTTCAACAATTTCAAAGTTAGTGTGTCTGCCAGACAGAAGCCATCAAACACTCTGCAAGTCTGCAGGCAAAATAAGAAATGTTCTTTATTTCCTTTCTGATTATATGGATTAATGGTACACATCATTTTCTTTATCTCTTACACTCGTGTTTCCTTGATGTGTCTTGTGTGGATTAGCAAAGCATTGGAGGAACTGTGTTTTGCTACTAAGTTTTAGGTGAAATCCATACTGTTTTCTTCACCGTTGGTATCTTTTTCCGTCATTCACACTGCAATGAATGGAGAACACTCTTGCTCTCTGCTGCTGCAGAGGCCACTTCTTTCTTTCTTTGGCTTCTTAGCCAGATGTTTCTTCGGTCTCCCTTTGGCAAAAATGAAGGGGGGGGGGAGTTACAGAACTGCTTGCAGCTTTCTTTAGATGCTAATTCAAAGCAGTCCAACAAGCTGTAAGTCTTTAGTGAAAGACACCACCCCAAGACTCTCCTGTGAAATGCTTTTCAGGCATTCCTGTGAGGCAGGGCTTGGGACACTGCATCTGAACAGAAAGGAGTTAACACATACTGGATAAAGGATTGACTAAAAAAAGGTCATTAAAAAGAGATGGAGGGAGGGAATTTATATTTTTACTTAGAGAATATATATATATTTGTGTGTGTGTGTATATATGTATATATAGTTATTTGTTGTTATGTAAGTATTTATACAATCTTCATTCTTTTTTCCTTTCCCTATTGAGTTTTGAATCACTACGAAAAAAAATGTGGTGTGACAAATGACAAATTTCGTTCTGTAACAATTCTGGTCTTTACGTTTTAAAATTTAAAATGAGTGAAAATATAAGCCAATAAATCAGATAATGTTCAATTTGATAGACTAATCCTTGGTAAAGTGCTAAAACCTTTTTTACACACACATGATTGAGTTTCCTGGAACATAAGTTAACTGTACCATTATTTTAATTCTATATTTGGGTTTTTCTGTGTCATTGGCCTAGTGCTAACCAACACTCAGACAGAAAATTTGTAATTTATGGAATTTGCAGAGAACGATGCAATTTACAATAGATGAAAGATTCTCAAGGGGATCACCGGCAGCTCCCAAAATGTAATTGCTAAAAGACTCTCCAAAAAACATTTAGCAAAGCCACAGATTTGCTATGTATATTATGTTTATTAAGAGATTTAACATATCATAAAATGACAACATTCTTGGGTGTGCGATGAGTCACAGGCTGGCTGAGGCAGAAACATAAGGAGAATATGCTGCTGTTATGTGATTTGGATTGGTGGGTTATAAATAGTGCTGGCCCCAAAACATTTAAATGGATGATAGTGTGCCTGGAAATGGAGCATGCAGTGGTGGATATTTCTTAGCAGTGATACTGAGAAGGATTTAGGAAGCAGGAATGCTGCACATGCAGCAGAGTATCAAAATACTAACTTTATAAGGATATGAAGATGGGCATACTTATCAGATGGAAGCCTCATTCAGTGTCCTATCTCCACGGGTCATGGCAGATAAATAGGGATGAAGATCAAACTAGGGCAAATCTATAAGATACTTCCCTTAATTATTCTCCCGAACTTCAGCAATTGCCTGAGTTGGAGGTGACTTCTAGGTATTCAGTAGCATTCAATAGGCTTATGTTAGGCATTTTCCTCTTGTGATTGTTCTGATATGTTTCAGAAAAGAATAATATTTAAAAAAGAATCCAGAAAACAGACTTGTTTCTGCATACAGCATAGGGAATACCTCTGCTTATGTTCTGTTTTAGGTGTAGTCTTCAAGAAGTATGGGGACCTAGAGGAGAGCCACAATCATTTGCATTTAAAAAAAAAAAAAAAAATCCAGTATTAATGATGTGTGCAGCTTGAAGGGACTTCAAGTCAATACATTTATCAAAGAAATGCTTGACAAGTGCCTTATATCCTAAGCATGCATACTGACACACGGAAAAGATGTCTGTCAAAAAAAGAGCTTTTCTTTGTGGGTTTTAACCAAGGCATAACAAAATCCAGCAGCTATAGGCTGAAGATAGAAACCTCTGGTCTCAGAGCTGCAGTTTCCTAAGCATGATGACGATAATTAAGTCTTTCTAAAGTGTAGCATTGGAAGTGGTGTCCTTCTCCTTTATCTGAAGTCTTAAAAACACGCATGTTTTGATGTAGCTCCTGCACAGAGTGTTGCCTTTTGTCTTTTTACTGGCCTGGATCACTATAGTGTTTCCTTTTGGCTTGGATCTGTGGATTTATTAACTCCTTTTGTTGTTGTTTGTTTGTTTTGAGGTATTCATAGGTCATTGCAAATGTATACGCAACTAAATATGATCTTAACATATGTAGCTACATAACAGAACAGTAAGTAGAACCAAATCTCCTGGTTCAGGTGAATCTCTGACTTTAGCTCATTGCTGCTCCTCTCACCTTCCCCTGCAGCATCCACACTTGGTCAGCTAAGACAGGGTGTTAGGAAGGCTGGATTCCTTTTCTGAATTAGCACTGAGAATCCTCTCTGTGTCCTTGCGTGCCCAAGGCCACAGTGACCACCTTGACCACCACTGAAAGGCCGTGGAGCTGCTTTCCCCGGGCTCAGCTGGCAGCGGCTTTGCTCAGGAGTGGTGCTGTCTTCTGGAAGTCTCATTATTTTCTTGACTCAGGTACCTTCTCTTGTTTGTTGTCTGAAAAAAATATGATTCTTTATTCAACTGAGAAACAAAATACTTCTGCTGAAGTCAAACTGCAGGACTCTGTATACTCATAGGTATATCTATAGGACATTATAAAGGCCTGTGACAGTGGTCCCCAGTGTCAATACTGTGAAGCTTTAAATTTGCTTAGGCTCTACCACGGCAGTCATAAAGAAGTGATGAATTTGTACTTCTTACTACTTAATATGCTGTAGATCAGTAGTGATCTGAAGGTCTAGGTAATGTAATAGCTTAATCATGGCTTATGCTCCATGAACTTGATGTGAACTTGGAGTTTTCTTTCCATATCTTTGTTTACTCACTGAGGTTTTTACTAGCAGGCTACTTTGTATCTCTATTTCAGTATTTATCACTTTCCACCTCCTTCCCCCACTCTCCAAGAAACTTCTGTCTAGGTAACTCGACTCAGCCACAATTGTTGTGATAGAAAACTTGTTTATCATATGCATTCTTTGCTGGTTCTTTTTGTTCTCCAAGAATATTAATGACAAGAAACAAATTCATTTAGTATCTAAGGTGTTTTAAATTATTTAATATCAAGATATTTTTAATATTGTAATTTTTAATAAGGACATTTTTAACTTTGCTGACACTGGAAAGTATCAAGTATTAAGTAAAAATTATTGCCAGAGAGAAAAGAGGTGGGAAAAGCGGTGATTTAGTTTAAGAGCAAAGAACACGAAGCATCTTTTTTTTTCAGTCCATTATGAAATAAGAGAAGAGATAGACTTATTGTTAGCATTTTTGGATGAATATCTTCTGGATACCAAGCTTCTGAGCAGGTTTATAAAAATTATTATGCCTTGACAAATGTGAGGAAACACTCGCTGGGTATTTAAGTATCTCATGTAATACAGCAGAGAAAATTATTCCAAAATGTGTTCAGATCAATTATTATTTATTAAGATATTTTTCCAGTTAAAACATGTGCATGCAAAAAATGGGCTTGTCAGGTTATGCACAAAATATTTTCCTTTCTCATTAATTTTACTGTTTGTTGAAGTATGTTAATGCTTTTACTATTTTTTTTGCTTTGAATGTGATATTTGACGTACTAAATTGCAAAACACAAACACATCTAATTACATTAAATGATGTGCTTAAGTCAGCGTCTTTTAGATATGTCTGCCAACTGTATAAAAACTACTTTACCTTGCATGCTTAATTTAGATATATATTTTAATTTAAGTATAGCTAAGGATAGTTACTTGACAACTCTTATTGGCTGCTGCAAGTGTATTTTTTTTTATGGATCATTGATCAAGGGCAGCTTATCTTCAAAACCAATATCCTGCCTGAGTTGAGTCTGACTCAAAGTGCGCAGCTAAGTGCGCGCCTAGACTTGCACAGTATATCCAGTGTGCAGGGGGAGAGCCATGGCAAAAATTTCTGCTACAAGTAAAGTAGAAACATTTTCTCAGCCATAATTAAAAAAATCTAACTTCCTGAATATGAGGAGGATTGAAATGGTTGTGGTGGAATTATGTCTATGTAAACCTTATGTCTTATGTCTACCATGTCTGCTGGGCTCGTAGCCTGGTGGAGCCGGTTCTACAAGCTGGTTCCCTTCATGAGAAGGCTTAAGGAGATGTAGTTATGCCTTCAAATATAGGAAAAGCAGGAGTTTATGCTTAAAAACAGTCAAGAATCCTGGAATGGCACTGTTAATACTGTAAAGAGGAAAGATATGGCTACTTGCTAGAGTTGTCCACTTCTTGTAATAATAACCTTAATGGACAATATTTACTGCTTAATTAGGAAGACTCTTAGCAAGTGGTGTTTGTTCTCTCAATATTACTCAACAAGGGAAGTTTCAGGCTACAGATGCTTTCTAGTTGAGGGTAAGTGGTCTTCATGCTGCCACAAGCATCTGGGAGATAGATGAACATACAAGGTTTCATGATGTTTCTTTCTCCCTTGTGTTCACAGTTCCTGAATGCTGAGAACAAGAGGGCATTCAATCTACTGAATGCAAAGCCAAGTAAAAAATGCATACATTTCTTTACAATGCATAATTAACACAGATCATGCATTGCCCCAAGATATCTTTGCAGCCAGATGGTAAGTAGGAGTCAAAAAAAACCTTAAATTTTTATGCATCTCTTTTTTATTTTTTATTTTTTTAGAGAAAACCCTTCATTGCTCTATATGAAACAAATGCCGCAGGTCAGTCAGACTCGCAAATTCAGTGCACCTTAATTAATTGAACAATGACTTTTGCCAGACAAAGACCTATGTAATTCAGCCCAGGAAGGCTATTTTATTTCATGCAGTGCTCTACACTGTAAATTAGGATGCAGTAGTATGATGATGAAAGTCCAAAAAAATTCTTCTCCCTTCCCCCTGCCAAGGGCAGCAAATTATATCTCTTGCCCATCATAAACCAGTGAACAGTTGCTCCATTCAATATTCTAATCATCACTGAATAGTTTGACACGTCTTTAAACAGCCATTATAGTGTTTTGGGCTTAAAACACTCTGTGTTGCTGACTGAGCAATTGCACAGCTGGCTGGCTGTCCTTTGAGTAGGAGCGTAGTTGGTAGCACAGCTGTGGTGAAGTAAGTCACGCAAAAATACTGACTTCTAAGGTTAGTCTGGTTTGTGATGGAATGAGGAATATGCTCCAATAAATTTAGGAAGACAGAGGTCTGTGTTACTGCAGTGGCAAAACAGTTCCTTGAAGAGCTATAAAAATTATCTGTGACGAATGCTTCCAAACAATCCGCTCTGAATGCTGATGATTTATATTACTGAAACAAGCCAGTATGGAGGAGCCTTATGTGTGCACTGCTCAGAGTGCATCCAAGTAATCCATGTACTGAGTACCAAGTTCCACTAAGATATTTATATATTGCCTCTCAGTGAGATGATCTGCATTGGGGTTAACATGTGCTCCTGAGAGCAGGATATTATTGCTGTAATGAAACAGTGGAGATGAACTGGATAGGGAGGGAGAATGTACATTTACCCCAGGGCTTATTATAAAGGGGAAAAAAAAGTCAAGTGCTGCTTAATGTACTATTTTGTAAAAGACAATGCAATCCACTTTAGGCTTAAGTAACTTTGTGTTTTCCAAAGCATGTAATGTCTCAATTTTAATGTCTGCCCAGGGTTTTGGCTAATTTTGGCTATTACACACTTTTTAATATCTCAGGGCTAGGCCCTCAACTTAGTGACTAGCTTGTGAATCAGTCAAGGAATATGAGAAAAATATACCCAGATTTGGGAATACAGAGAACCTTGTACTGTAATTTCTGAAACTTCCTTCAGATACTTGTGAACTGTTAATGAGCCTAAACGTGGGCATTCTAGGTTTTGCTGTCTCATATCATATTTGGATTTTTTAATGAGTTGAAGGCGACCTAAAAGGAACAGAAATGCAAGGAAGTCTGTTACGAGGATGACATGCCTGATTATGCTAAGGACAGCATGACCCTGAGCTCTGGTTGGAAAACAGATAAGTGCTTTGAAGAGGTCTAAACATGTAGTGAAATAAACATTCCCAAAGTGGAGAAAAGAAAAAAGTCTGAGCTCAGCATTTAAGCTTCTATAGGAGTCTTTGAGCTGTGGAAAAAATAAATGGATAAGCTTCTGTAGTTATTAGTCTGGACAGACGTGTCAATCACTTTGACTCCTTTGAAGTACTCACTGTAGATCCAGTTACATTAGTTGCCAGTGGTGTTGCTGGCACTGATCTGTACTTCGGAGATGTGAAAGGGCTTCACCTTAGAATTCATTCCTAGGGTTTCCCAATTTTATTTTTATCAGAAATAGTCCCTTCTACTGATCTGGCTACTAAACTGCCAAATGATTGACAAGAAAGAAGAAATACATATACTGGGATGTAAAGGCCTCCAACAGACCATGTTCAGCAATTACTTCTGTAGCTTCCAGGTTGGGGCATCTTCTAGCTAGCTTCTTCCTAGCTGTATCAATGTAAAATACAAGGATCTTTGCAAATAGAGCAGCTATTAGAAAGTTAGAGCAGGAGCAAAGTGAGCCAGAGCAGGAAAAGTCCAAGCAGATCAGGAAACGAGTACTGAATATACAAAAAAAACAAAGAGTCCACTTTGGGGTAGAACACACTTTTAGGTATTGAACAGCATAGTTCCTCTGTGCCTGACTTTGCAAGAGAGATCATATTTGAAGCACTGCTAGTGCCTGAATTTTATATTCAAATACAGGCCTAAACTTTATATTCAAATATAGATTATTTTATTTTCCTTTATGCGCTGTACCTATGAGTATTTCCTGGAAGATTTCTATTTAATGAATCTTGTCCGTATTTTGTTAATGTTGCTCACTTATGGGCAAATAAGTCTCTTGCAGACATATGCAGAGTAAATAATAAAATTTATAGCACTGAACAGTATTCAGTGACAAGCAGTTTCACCACTAGAGTTATGGGTGTATTGGTGATTTACTGTTATTGGCTATATTTATATAGAGTCATTAGCACGAAGGATTGATGATTAAAGTACTCAAAGTTGAAAATGGTTTCATTAGGAGATAAGTAGGAAAATGAATCATTGCTGAAAGGTGAATGTGTGTAGTTGTATAGTTCTTCACATATCACTATAAAGAAATATTTTTTTCCTGAAGACGAAATCTTCTCAAAATTTGCTAAGGAGTATGCAAAATAAACAAAGTTAAATGAGTAAGAATTTTCCTGCTCTTTTTCTGCTTTAAGATGACAGCCTTGAATGTTTTGTTGATGAATGTCAGTGTGTGGTTTGTTCAACTAAGTATATACTTGCATTTCAAGTCATCATATCTCTGTATAAAGTTCATCAGCTTCACACAGGCTTCCTGATTAAGAGTTTGCTGCAAGGTATGTGGAGCATTCTGGATTTTGTATTTCTTTGTTCCTTAAAAACTACTGCAAGTTGTGGTAAATAAGGTAAAGGAATTTATTGTGACTGATTTTTTACAGGAATAGGCATCTGTATTCAATATTCTTTTTTATAACATTTCTTGAGTTGAATAACTAAGATTTCATTCAAATTAGCACAGTTAACAATTTCCCAGCTATAGGTAGATGCAATTAAAGACTTGAGAAAATTCATACTTCTAATTCACTAAGTCTTCAGATGATTCTGTCTTCAGTTTGTTTTTCTGTGACTCATAATTTTCTTTTTTTACCAATACAGACTGTGCTCCCTCCCTTACAGCTTTTGTGTGTCAGTGTGTGGAAATGCAGTAAAATCAATAACAAAGCAATGAAGAAATCAAAATGGGGGATAGATGGCTTGAAACATACTCCACTCTGAATACGGCTGCAGCAGTTTGCTCATATGCAGCTGTCTTCCATTTTAATTCTGATTCCATCTTCACCTAGTCTCCATCATATATTAATGTGTCAATTCAAGTACTCTTTACTCTTGTCCTACATTTTTTTTTTTTTTAAGAAACATCTGGGATGCATAATTTTAGAATAGGATTCAATCAGTAATGATGACCTTGGTTGACTTTATTTTTGGTTTTAAAAATGTACTTGCTACATAATTCAGTAAGCCAAAGACCTATTTTCCAAGAAAAAATATAACATTCTAGAAATGTAACGTTCTAGAAGTGAAAATAGTCATAATTTTAAATAAACGTACAACATTCGGTCACTGAAGAGGATGGAGGGCGAGGCTTGTGCTATCCAACAGGTGTACCCAGAGACGTGCAATATTCAAAAACTCCTCTGCCAGTAGATTGTGTTATCCTCTCTTCCCAAGCTTTCCCCTCGCCTTTCACTCTGTTATCAGTAGGAAATTACATGGAGCTCAGCTCAGTGCTGACACTGTATTTGAGAAAATTCAGATAGGCAAAGTGATGCAAGTGGGTAACAATAAGTAAGGTTGCAGCTCTTGGGTGCTTCATGCACAATAAAAAAAAAAATGCAGCAGCGCAAGGAACTTAGTGTCCTGGCTTCCTGGAGGATGGAAGGGTGAGCCAAATCTGCAGAACTCTGCTGCTACCAAAGTGAGAAAAGTAGTATTTGGGCAAACAGTCCGCTCTTTTCTTGTTTCTTGTTTCAGAAGGCTGTGACTATAAGAGACACTTTGTAGTTGAACCCAAATAACTGCTTTCCTGGTCTTGGGAAAGTAGACAATATCCACAGATGTGAAGAGTGGGAGACCTTGATGTATTGAAGTAGTTCTCTCTTTCCGTTTCTAGTATTTTAGCTGTAGCAAGAAATTAGTTCAGTAATAAATGAAAAAGGTGGGTAAATTAATTATGATTGTAAAATGGCAGAAACTGAGATCCTCTGCAAGATTCTGTGATATATACATACACAAATCAGTAAGAAGATAAGATCATAGAGAAATAATTTGGCAAGGGGAGAATGCAATGAGGTATTTGAAGTAACTGAGTCCGAGGAAATTACTGCTTTCAAGAATTTATTGCCCAAAGTTTTATGGGGAAGAGTTAACCAAGATCATGCTTCTAAAGCACTCCCCGAGGCATCTGAATGTGTGCACTGACCACAAACCTCTGCCTACTGCTCTACACCAGTACCCATCTCTTGCATCCTGCTGGCAGAGCTTCTTGGTTGATTGGGTGACAGCTCCTCTTGTGTGGCCCCTGAAAATGTGAGAAAAGACATCTTGTTGTACTGACTTGAGTCACAGTATTACTTTTTCCAAAAGGAGCTGAAAGCCAGATGTGTTAATATACCAAAGAAAGAAGGAACTGTCTAATGAGCTGTCTTAAGAACTAATAATTTGGCACTTGGTATAGCATTTCTTGTGGAAAACATTAAATGCATCAATAAAATTCAAATAGGGAGTGCAAATGGAAGAGAACATAACTGAGAGTTGAAAGATGAAATGTACAGGCAAAATACTACGAATAGAGCACTAACATGAAGAAAGAATCTGTTAAAATAGGTGAAACAATTCTGAAGTTGTAGACATGGTGAAACATTACTTACTGCTCCCAAGAGTGCCTTTAAAAGGGAATAAAAAGCACAAAGGAATATCTTGGAAAAGGAAACAATTCCTTTTGTATTCATATTCTTGGCCAGAGGGACTGTGTTATTCATTATGTTAATTCCTCAGGATTTGTAGTTCTGTTTTGTCACAGCCCCCCACGCCAAATGCTTTGGGAGAATGCTTTTAGGGGAAACTGAAATTTTCTTCCCTGAACAGTTCTGCCTGAAGATTTCACCTTGGTATCTGTCCTTAGATGGTTGCAGTGGAATCAGACTTTACTGGAGAGCAAATTGCCACGTATATAATTGACTTAAAGGTGGGCAAGTACAACAGAAATAGGAGGACTGACATATGTACAAAGATGAAGTGGCGTAAAAATGGGTAGCTTGACTTAAGAAATGGCTTAGGCTGTGATGGACTTTGATAGTTTGCAGCTATTGAAGAAGTGTGAAAGAAAAAGGAGGAAGAGAAGTTATGTGATACTTAAAGTATTTTTGTTTACACCAAGGTTGAATTTAGCCATATGTTTTCTTGTAGAGGTGGCTGTACATTTCTTTTGGCCTATATTCTCTAGATTTTTAACTAGACAATTTAAGCTCTGAGGAAAAAAAGAGGATGTATGCGTCGATAATTCGTAGCTCTTTGTCATTGTATCTCTGTCCTGCCCTTGTAGGACAGGAAAGCTCGTTACCCCCAGGAATGCTTCCAAGCTGATGCTGGCAGCACCTTCACCATATCCCATGGTGGTGTTGTACCCGCTGTGCTGCCAGGGCAGGCCTGTGTGTTCATCTACCCCTCTGTGGGTTGCTCTTTCAAGTCTATCAAAACCATGGAAGAACCATGGAAATCTCCTTCATGCAACAAGGATATTTGCTTGAAGTATCTTCCAAAACTTTACTCAAGCAGTGTGTGGCAAAGCAGGCAATCAAACCTTGTCTTCTCACGCCAACACTCTAGACTTTGGGACTTTCTTCTTTCCTTTTCCACTTTTAGACAAGCAGTTTTATTCAGGGCTTAGCTTTACAAGAAATACAGATGTGGCATCAATGGACTATTATTCTATGAATAAAAATGCCACTGCATCAAGCAATCCTACAAACAGAAAAGGGCAACCAGTTAGTCAGAAATGGCAAGTAATGCAGCTCCTGTGATGGTACCTCATTTCCTTAAACAGGAGAAAAGGTTTCCCAAAGTACCCCTGGAAATCAGACCATCTTACTGTGAAGCTGCATTATGACCACATGAGGCTGTATTGAATTTGTTTCCAGCAGTGATGGCAGTGCAGCCAATATCTTTCTGAAGCTTTCCCTTCAGGCTTTATCTGTTGCTATTGTTTTCTGCCTCTCCTCTTACCAGTTCTAATAATTTCACTAGTAGGTGCAATTGGCTACTGTTTTCTTTCTTCACTGGTGCCAGGTGGCCATCTTTCCTTCACAGTAATTTTTTTTCCAGGCAATTGGCTTCCTGATAGATAGATGTCTTTTTCCATTAGATGGCTGTTGCTTCCCAAAGATTGAGCCACAGCTTTCTCTTTACCTTTTTTTTTTTCCACAGATCTCAGCTTGTTGCTTCAGTTGACAGGTCAGTAGACTCCCTGACAACACCAAGTGTCTCCTTGTGCTACCTCTCTTCCTCTGCTGCTTCTGCTTTTGGCTGTGCATGGCTTTTTGGTTCTTCATCAAGACTGTTGTTTGGAATAAAAATCATCATTTCCTTGCTCTTTTTATTTGAGTTCTTGATGAAGTCTTATTTCCCGTTATATTGTTGGCTGCAAGCTCTAGGATATTATTTAGGACAATGGCAGTCTTTTGAATTTTTGTACTGCATATTTATTGTATCTAATAAGGCATTAGTAATTCTAGTTGGCCATAGTGATTAATCTCTCTGTTTCATTCATGCAAAAGTTTTGTGCACTTTTAAAACTTCTGTTTCTAGTCATATCTCTAATATGCTTTTAATTGGAAGACATGAATTTTAATAAGGGTGGAGTGTGGGTTAGAGACACTGAACAACAAGATCTTTGTTTTTCAAATTCTGATTTTCAGAAGTCATTGGGTGCTCTTCTGCTGACATAAGTGTCAATGAATGGATTGGGTGTTTTTCAAAGTCAGACTTCAAAGAGTAAAGAAGTGCTCAAATTTGCAGTGTTCAAATGGTTTGGAACAAATTTAAAACCAGAGTATTTATCTCACAATAGTACATTACTTATGCATGCATGCAATTCTCTAAGATTTTTTTTTGTATCTATATCATGTGATTCCTTTTGTCAAGGGCATTGAGATTGAAAACTCTGTCCACCTCTGTTTTTGAGAAGGCATGAAACTGTGACTGTTTCACAATTGCTTTTAACCATTTTTTTTTGAAGGATAATGTAATGAAAATTGTAATTTGGTAAATAATTCTTGCCTTCACGTTAATTGACTATGAGATGAATTGGATTTACAAACAGAAGCACAAGTGACAGTGATTTCAGTACTCAAGATTATGGGCTATAGTGATATTTTTAAAAAGTTTGATTTGAATTTTATTAATGCTACACATGCATTTCATTATGAGACTGTTAATAGTAATGATATGCTGGCAATGGCTTATACTAAATAATTATGGATAAAAACTGATCTACAAAGGCATCTGCAGTAGCTGGTAGATATGGAAGACAGCCTCTGTTATCCCTTAGTTTCATGATCACCCCATATATATGACTGAATGGTTTAAGAGCAAAATCATGTGCAGTGAAATTTGCGTAGCCAGTGCAACTTTTGTAATGTGGAGGACAAAAGACATCTTTGACTAAGCCTCAATTTTGAATTAGCTACTGAGCCAGAAGGAATGCTGTGAATTATGCTAGAAGCCAGAGTGCTGTTCTCTGCCTAAGATGGTTGGGACCAGCCCAGCCCTTAGGCACACAGGGGTTGTGTTCTTGTCCCCTGGTATGCTTTAGACTGTCCTGTTCTTCTCTAGGGGTCTTCTACCCTGGAGAAAAGTGAATTGTGTGATAAATGGTGCTGAGTCTAGTTGGAGGCCTGTGTCTCCCAGGGGTCAGTACTGGGCCCAGTGATATTCAACGCATTCATCAATAAGTTGCATAAGGGGACAGAGTGCACCCTCAGCAAGTTTGCAAAACTGAATGGAGTGGCCAACCACAGCCCTCCAGAGGGCTGTGCTGCCATTCAGAGGGACCTAGACAGGTTGGAGAGTTGGTCAGAGAGGAACCTCATGAGGTTCAACAAGGGCAAATGCAGGGTCCTGCACCTGGGGGGGAATAGCCCTGATGGAAATGCAGGTTAGGAATTGACCTGCTGGAAAGCAGCTCTAAGGAGAGGGATTTGGGAGTCCTGGTTGACAACAACTTAACCACGAGTCAACAATGTGCCCTCTTGGCCAGGAAGGCCAATGGGATCCTGGCCTGCAGCAGGAGGAGAGCTGCCAACAGGTTGAGGGAAGGGATCCTGCCCCTCTGGTCAGCTCTGGGGAGGTGGCACCTGGAGTATTGGGGGCAGTTCGGGGCTCCCCAGGATAAGAGGGACATGGAGCTTCTAGAGAGGGTTCGGTGGAGAGCCACGAAGATGGTTAAGGGACTAGAACATCTATCGTATGAGGAAAGACTAAGTGAGCCAGGCCTGTTGAGCCTGGAGAGGAGAAGACTGAGAGGGGATCTTATCAATATATACAAATTGCTGAGGGGTGAATGTAGGGAGGATGGGGCCAAACTCTTCTCAGTGGTGACCAGTGACAGAACAAGGGGTAATGGGTGCAAGTTGAAACCCAGGCAGTTCCACCTCCCTGTGAGGAAGAACTTCTTTGCTGTGCGGGTGCCAGAGCCCTGGCACAGGCTGCCCAGAGAGGCTGTGCAGGCTCCTGCTCTGGAGATCTTCCCAACCCGCCTGGCTGCCGCCCTGTGCCCCGTGCTCTGGGTGTCCCTGCTGGAGCAGGGGGTTGGACTAGGTGATCTCTAGGGGTCCCTTCCAACCTCAACCATTCCATGATTCTGTAAACTCGCCTCCACCCTTTTGTGCTGTTCCAGAGCTTTCCCAGAACTCAGCAGCTGTCAGAGCTATCTGCAGTCATCTGTGTGGGAAGTGTGTGAGGAGACTTGAGCAGTAACTGTGCTGAAATAATTACTGTATTTGACTTGACTAATAATCAAATGGTATTTCTTGCCAAAAAAAGTAGTATTCTGGACAGGGTATAGAAGAGGGTTTTGCTCATTAAGCTCTACAGTCAATAATGCCATGAGGATGAAAATATAAAATCTTTTGATGAAAAGAAGTGATTACTTTTAAAAGGTATAGGAAATACTATTTATGAAATTGGTATTATTTGTTATGTTTTTTCATTTAAAGTTTAAACTCAGAATATCAAAGTCTTTGGGGAATAAAATGTTAAGTAATTCTGTAGTCTTTTTTTTTTTTAATGCTGCAGTTTTCTTGTGTTGCCATGGTAAAGTACATTCTGTGTAATTGCCAGGCTGCCTTACAGTGGTGAAAATAAAGAAGTTGTCACATGTCGTGACCCAGGTTCATATTTTGAGTAGAGATTTATTGCCCACAGATCAGGAATGACAAAGATATCTAGCGCCTGCAGGATGAGGAATTAAATATTCTTGAAGTGATGTAGAAATACGTGGTAATAAATGTGAGGCCCTGGGTCTACATGTTGTGAAGGAGGACTAGACATCCTCCCAAAGCCTGGTCCTGCTGAACTGAAATAACGTTCTGCATCATTTGTGGCACTTTGAGTTCTCCAAGTTACCCAGTTAAGAGATGGGGCAATTGGTTCATGTTTGTACAACCTGCTCCTGAATATACATCATCTTTATTCCTTTGTTAATATTGGATGTGGTTAAATGCCCCTCTATAAATACAATATGTATCTTTGGCTACCCCGGGCATCGTGGAGTTAGCCCTATTTGACCTATGAGTGCTTTTTCTTTTTTAGAGTAGCTCTTCCTTTAAGACCATTTTCTTTCTTTGTTATAACTTAAGCATTCCTGTTTCTCTCTTTGCTCTTGGTAGACCTCCTTTGGTCAACTTAAATATGGCAGTGAAGTTGCTTACTTCCTTGTGAGTTATCTTGGAGTTGGGTTATACAAATGCAAGCTGAGCTTATATTGCCAATGTATATTAAACTCAGGTCTGAGTTCTGGATATTGCTTGCATTTAGACTATGAGTCTAAATAGCACTGAGTTTTGAAGTTAACATAGAGGCAACTGGAAATGTGAGTTTACAGAGCTGTTTCTTCAGTTGGAATGAGATAAGCCTTAACAGAAGGACATTATTTACTGTGGACAGGGGAAGAGTATTTCATGGTAGTAAAAGATGTGAGGGAAGATGAGAAATTAAGAGCCAGGAAGGAAGCAGGAGATAGAGCTAAGCTATGAGCAAAGCACAGTGGAAGAAGAAACACTGGGCCAGAGTACTGAGGACCCATCTTGCTCCCTTTCCCAAACATTTCCTTCTGGCTTGATAAGGTATTTGTTCTACTTCCATAGCGTACAACATGTGCCCATCTCCCATGGGCTGTGGATCTGCGGCAAGTTGGTTGTATCTTCTGTACAGTACAAAGTGTATAAAATAATTTGCTGGCTGTGCTGCAGCCTATCTGACCAATGTGTTTATAGCATAAGCTCAAAACATGGGTTTCATGCAGTGGGATGTAACATGAGCACATGCAGGGTTGAGACTTGCGTGTACAAAATCCCCCAGCAACAATACTGGAGACTTAAGACCTGGGTAGCTGGACCCAGGACAGTACTACGGTACCCAGGGTATCATGCAGGGTAGTACATGCTGCCCTTTAAGTTCAGCGCTAGGCTGAACTGCTCCCCATGCCTTGCTAAGGTTTTATCTGAGAAAGCTAGCAGGACTGGGCCAAAACAGGAGCATGCAGACAGTTAACAGTAAAGTTGGAGGCTGATCACTGCTCTGTTTCCGAGCGGGCTCTTAGGTGGCAGTATGTTTGTGCTCTGTACCTGGTCTCATCTCCCCAAAGTGCCGGCCCAGGCTGTCTGCACAAAATGTACCTGTGCGTAGGAAGCAGGATGGCCTCTCATCTCTTGGTACCTGGGGTTAGTTGTTTTCCTTTGCCTACACATTTACTTCTAAACAATAAGAACCTAATGTCTCTACACAAATATTTCTCATTATGTTCCTTAACCAGTTGTTCTGGCTCCTGCCTCCTTCTGCAAATTGTGTTTTAAGGCTATAACAAAATTTCATCTCCCTAGATTATGATGAAGGTTTGTTGCTTGTGCATGCTGGACATTTTGACTTCTAGCTTACTGCTAATTTTTTCCTTGGAGGCCATCTGTGACAAAAGAGTAAATTTAAAAAAAAACAAAAAAACAAACAAACAAACAAAAAAAAAAACACCAAACCTCTTTTGCAGCTTCCAGAGTAGATCTTCCAAAGCTACTTTACTTTCTTCTGTCCTCTGACTGTATCAGGTATGGTCCTGCAGTTGCAATATATAGGATTACAAATTAGTTATTATGGATAGATCTTTTTTTTGTTTGTTTTAAACACTTAGAAAGTGCCTTTTTTTTTCTTTTTTTTTTTTTTTTTTTTTTTTTTTTTTTTTATAATTTCTATATCTGAACTTCAGGATGCTTCCTTAAAGTGAATGTAGTATCCAATCTGTAGAATGCTGCCAATTTCTCTTCATTCAGAAAACCATAATATAGATTCAAATTAAGTATGTTATAATTTCACAGGAAACATAATTTTACTTTTTTTTTTTTTTTTTTGAGAGGAGAGAACTTTGAAAAGTGAGTGGCTGTATTTCGCATCTTTACTAGACTTCTTGAGGCAGTTTTTGCCTTTTCCATAGGCCTTTGCTCTGCCCTTCTTGCATGAATGGGCTGTCAGATGAAACAGTAGAATACAAAAAAGCAGTGTCTTCCCATTCCTGTGAAGGAACAGCAAAAGGATAACTGTAAGCTTCTTAAGCACCTAAGTTGAAGTTCAAAGTTCTGCCATGGTAGCACAAATTTCATTTTTAATATTCAGGATACTCAGCTATCAAAAAGGGAGAATCTGATTTTTACTTTTCCTTGAAATCTCATAATTAAGAAAACATTTCCGGTTATAATTAATGACCATGTCCAAATTTTTTTAGTAAGATTGCTTTAAAATTTTAAATGTTGGAATTAAAAAAAAAAAAAAGGTAGGAATTATGAAAAATCTGTCTCTGAAGGTTGTAAATGCCCTACCATTCTATCAGCCAAATCACAGCAATTTGGAATTGTTCTCATCAATAACATTTTATGCATCCCATTAAAAAGAACATGCAAGTTCTCTGAGGGAGGAGTGATTTTTGTTGGCTATATAATGGCATGTTGGTCCATTACTCCTACCAAATGCTTGCAATAAAAATAATAATCTATAATTGCCATGTAGAGTAAACTCCCCTTAAATAGGAGAATATAAAATTATTGTTTTTAGAACAATAACCTTGGTACAGAAGATGAACACTTCTATGAGTCTGTTGGGGAGGAAAGAAAAGAAACTGTTTTGAATATACACAATATAGGAATTTTAAACTTCAGACTAAGTTTTTCTCTCTGAATCTGTTCTTTCCTGGGATACATTCACTCCATTTTGCTTTCCATCTTCCACTTCTCAAATGAACTGTTGCTACTCAGAGATGCAAGGGGAAATATGAGACACTTTCACCTCCTGCCAACTTGTAACTCTTCCTCAGCACATAGGCAAACAACTATTTTTCTATTCCACTCTTTCTGAAAATATTTTGTTCTTTTTTTGTAACTTTTTGAAGCAGCGTTTTTTGTTTGTTTACTTGTAGAAAGCACTGAAAATAGTGAAGGAAACTGGATTTCCAGTTGGCAATCATGCTAGCAAGTTTTTAAGGATATCTTTCTATAGGACTTCAGTGTATCACATATGCTCTGTTAGACAACAGCACTCCCAGACACATATACAAAATCAATCTGTGTGCTTATCTCCATGTCTTTCTAGTACTGCCACTTTTGACAACGTGAGTGTAGAACAGAAATCCAGCTCCTCTGCATTCCAGCCCTGCTACTAATATCTAATATCAAATTAATATTTAGTCTTGAGCATTTTACCATGTTTAGATATTTGTAGCTCCTTCTATACACTGAGCAGGAGACAATTTCTTACCAAGTCATCTCCATGGTATGTCCTAAGGGTTAATTACTGAAAGTACAGTTCCTGGAACATATAAAATTCCCTATAAGTATCCATTATTAAATGTTATATCCCCTCAAGTACTTATTCGCATTAGTTTCTCTTACCTAAGAAGCCCCAGTGACATCTGTTCCTATTAATTATTTTTACCATTTGCCATTCCTCTGAAACACAAGCTAAATGACTTTGGCAGTGGGAAAGCAAATTCACTAGAGCTGCTTTCTTCTGTATTTAACACATGCGCAATACTTTTTTTTTTTTTTCCTTCTGCTTATATTTTTCTCTGTCTTCATCTCCCCTGAGGTTGGTATTATGAATCCTGCATTCCTTAAGAGAAGTGCTTGAGAAATAAAATTCAGCCTAATAGCAGAGAAATAAAGTAGAAGGCAATGAGGAAGCATCATACACTTTGCAACTTGCAGAAGTCTGATGGTTTTTATAAGTCTAAAAATAACTTCTGCATTTCTGAAGCTATTGAAATAAAAAAAAAGTATGTTTTGAAAACTGTTTCAATTAGCTTCTTAATAGAACAGTATCAGATAAAGAAAAATTCAAATACTGTGCTTAAAATTCATATATTCCTTATCTATCACTTTTTTTCTTTCTCCTTCCATTTACCGAACCAGTGTCCTATCACCCTTTGAAAATTTTGCAGACATGAAAGTCCTCTTTGCTGGAACCTTGTGTAGGTAGGGAGTTCCATTTTTCTGAAATTCTTATTAGCTTTTCTGCTGCATTTGCAATGCTGACTAAGTATAATTAATTAAATTAAAGTTATCAAAAACTCCTCTATTTCCATCACCTTTCTTCTAAACAAATACAATGACTCCCTCCATTAAGCAAATAGATTTTAACCGACTCTTTCAGTTTAATCTGTAAGAGCAAATAGGTAGAGACACGTAATGTGATGCCCTAAATGAATTCTTCACCAAGAGGGAATTTTTTTTTTTCCATAATGCCACCCTCAACTTAACTTGAGAAGATGAATAGCAAACACTGTCTGGATGATCTTAATTGCATGAAGGGTGCATGAGGCAGCAGTGATCTTTAAAGCTGTGTCTCTTAAGTGTGCTTTCACCTTTAGAGAAGCTTGGAATACAATTTCTTTTACTGCTGTGCACTCAGCCCCTGCTTCGGTGTGAAGAAGTGCCAGGCCTGTACTTCGAATGCAAAGCATTTCATAAACAGTTTTCTAGTAGGATTTTATGCATTGTTTTAAATTGGTTTAAGAGTAGCAAGTATAAGTGCCCCATTTCCCTTTTTTCCCCACATTTTAGGACTCTCCTCACATCCCCTTGTTCCTTGCCTCACCCTCATGGATTTGGAGCGTTCAGTCCCTCTTCTGTCCATCACCATCTCCCATCTAGAGCTCTGGGTACATCCATGTGGTTCCCCAGTCTTCTGGTGCTTTGCTCCCAAGACAGGCTCACAGACGAGGACATGACTTTGCAGAATCATTAAGGGCTGTCACTTCAAGAACAGATCTCACTCTGGAAATGGAACCTACAGCAACATCGGCCTAGCCAGAAACCTCTCTCCGTGTTAATCTGGCTACGCTCTGGGTAACCGGCGGTAATGGATAACAGCTTCTGCCCATTCTTTGGCCCTTAATAGGACCGAGCAATGGAGGCAACTTCTCAGTTGCGTGGTTCAGCTTAATGTTAAAATCAGCCTAGTGACCGCATTCTGCTCTGTGCTTAATCCTGGTGCATTTGCCTTTACTGACACCAATTAGGACCCATGGAAGCGGTAACGGCACCTCTGCAGCCTCAGATCCCAGTGCCGCACTCGGACCAGGTTTCCTGCTGATATAGCTATATTCCTTTCTTAATGCCTTAGCTTTGTTTGCTTTATGATGCAGCATTAATAGAGTCAGGGTACCTTTATATTTCTGTAGGAGTCTTGTCCCTCCTTGCTTTAAAATAAAGACAAGTCATAAAGAAGCTGGTTAATTACTTCGGATGTTCAAGCTAAGTCAAGGGGACCTTTGTTCCTGCTGAGAGTGAATCTTTCCAGACTGCATTTTCCAAAGCGCACTTACCTTCCTCATCTTAAAAAGTGCTTAGCTGTATTAGAAACTAATTAAGGCTGAATTCATAATATTTAAACATGTTCCTTAGCTGAGGAACACATGTAGTTCTCTTATGTACTTATTTGTAGGCATAAATTTGAGTACCTTGCTGAATCAAGGCCTATTATGAAGATGGTAAATAGAAGAAAAATTTATTTGCTCTAAATGAAAGAATGTAGAGCACACATTTTGATGTTAAAAAAAAGATCTACTTCTCTTCCACTTTGCTGGAAAAAAGTTAGCATATTACACTTGCCAAGTACCAAAGTAATATTAAAGACTTGTTGCTTTCAAATTGAAATCCTACATTTGACTTATTTTAGCTCATAGCTTAGGAGTCATAGTAGAGTGAAAAGAGCTTTTTTTTTTTTTTTTTTTTTTTAAGAAAACTCTTATTCTGGGTTTCTTTAAATAAGACTCTTGTATATTGGTTCTTTAGAATATTCTGGACTCAGGTATCAGCTTGTTATAGTGCCAGATTTGCCAAAATGCTGAGCCTCTGGAGCTCCCAAAGCTAGTTAAAATTACGGTGGTCTGTATACCAGGAGAGAACAACCTCCATCTTTTTGAATAAACCATGATATATAACTATGAAGCCGCAATGCTCAAGACTTGACATCCTTATCCATCAATAAACACGTCCTCTTCCCCATAGCCCTGCTAAAAAATAAAAGCATGAAAAAAATAATCCCATAAAGATTATTTCAATAGTTTCCCCAAAACTCCATCTGCTGCATAACACTTTCACATGCCACGGTAGCAACTCCTAAGGCCAAGAGGCACTGCACTGGGGGGAGAACAGGCGTGGTGTCTCATGTGCCACATGCTAAGATGTCTGGGTCAAGATGATGCTAGTTGTTGGTGTGTAAGATGGAAAAAACTCACTGTCTCTGGTACTTTTTGGAAATTTATGCTTTGCTTTCTCCCCATACCACTGATGACTGACACAAGACTTGAAATTCTTCTTTCAAATTCATCTATCATTCTTCCAGGTAAGCTTTAAAATTGCTCCGTCCATTACTCTCAGATCACAATGTCTGAGCATGGCTGTGGCTGTTTTGTGTTGGGCAGAGCTGAATCAAAAGCCAGCAAAACTTGTAATATTTCTTCAGTGAAATCCAAAGATATAGGTTTAATGACAAGTTTAGGATCTCTGGATAAATTACCTTTTTCAAGAGGAACTTCTAAACATTCCTAACATTCACATATATAATCAGAGGTGAAAGACTTAAGTATCATGAATTAAAAAGATTTAAGTATCATGAATTAAAATTGCTATACTACCTTTGATTTGATTTTGCTCTCCATCATGGCTTGTGCAAATTTATTAAGGGCCTCTCTAACAGGTTTCTCTGTATATGTTAGTAAATCTGGGATCAGCGATGCTGTTCAGGACTCCACATTTTTAAGAGGAGGAATTCAGGAGGGAGGGATAGTGTAAGGAAGATGGTACACAGGTATCTTGAAGGTGTGATTAACTGACCATAAGAAGGCATGCTTTTAGAATACAAGGTAACTCGGGATCATAATAAAACTTGTGGTGACTTACCTTTTTAAGTGCCTTATGTATAAGCCACTGCAAAGTTGCGATCATAAATGATGAATTTTCAAGATTTTCCCTAATCCATATTTGTGCATAACTGTAAAGTAAGCCCTAGGCCAAGTTGTGGGTGCTACTATAATATAATTAATAGCATTAGAAGTAGCTTAGTGAAAAACTGTTAGGGCCAGTTGTAATTTAATTGTGTTGGAGTAAATGGCATTATACAAGAGTCATGCAAGTATTTGTAGGCTACCAACAATGTGAGTAAGTGTAAGAAATAAAAGGAGGCATTAGAAATATGGAGAAAAACAGGGAGCAACTGTATGGAAAGCTGTTGCATGTAGGACTTCGCTGGACTCTTTTTTTCCTCTGATTTATAAGTTTTGGGATTAGAGACTTCCTTTTCTCTGTCTTTTATGATTTGCTCAATCTATTAACTGATGAGAGTGATCATGTCACCTTTTAGGCATTGAATCCCTCCACACATGTAACCTTCTTCTCAAGAGAAGAACAATTTATTGAAAAGGCTAAAGAAGAAAGACAGGGTAACAGCACTCAACAGTGTATTTCTTACAGTATTAGCAGGAAAGAAAATAGAAGATTTATGACTGTAAAGCTTCAGGTTGCATCCCTAATAACTTTATCCTCATGAAATAAGAATTCACTCTCTGAACATTTCCCTCTTGGGGCAGAAATGACTTGTACTAGGAGTTCTAGTCAACAGCTTGATAGCCTTGAGAAGTTGATAGACTTAACAGTTGATGTTAACAGGAAGATGCAGGCAGATTACACATTACTACTTAATAGGCTAAAAATCCCTAAAATCAAGCAAAACCCTCAGGTGGCTGATGCTGGACCATAGTGGTCTGATCACAGTTGAACTATTACTAACTCTACAAAATGCTGATATCATGGTGTCCACGGGGAATGTAATCTCTTTTGGAAAAGAGATCTTTTTGTTTCTGGATATGCTGTAAGGCATTCTATCCTAAGGCATACCTTGTGGCCATGGATAAAATGACATATTTACTACTAAAAGCTTTTTTCTTCTGACTGGCTTTTGAATAAGATTGGGTTTGTTGCCAATATCTTGATATACAGCATTTCTCAGCCTTGGGCTCCATTCATAAATGCATTTGCTGGACTCAGTATATTAAACATAGAACAAACAAAGTCAGCAATGCTCACTTTTAGCTTTAGCTTTCCTAAATTTCCAGAAATGCATGAGTCAGTGGGACAATAGGATCTTCCTAAGTCTATCCTAATAGCTCTAAATAAATCTTTCAAAATACCAAATTCTTATTCATCATTCCCAAGATGTTCACTGTGGCTTGTGAATGGTTAATGTGAAACAGATTCTTCATATCAAAAGCAAAAAATATGAGTTAGTAGATATGTTGCTTTTCAGACAACAGTTTGTGCACACATAATTAAACATTTATTCAACCGTGGGCTTGATTTATGGCAGGCCAACTCAGGGATATACAATCAAGTTCCAGTCTCGCCTATTTAATTGATCAATGGAAAAGTAACTTGCTGTAATTTAATAAAACTGAAAGCATCAAAGGCTTTCAGAGTGTTGTTACATATCTTGGGATGCATGACTGTAAAATATGCGAGCTGACCCTCAGTATTTCTTGCTGCTGCTGTAGGTCTAAGGTGTCTTTTAAGCTTGTTTTTTTTTTTTTTTTTTTTTTTCCCTCCTCCCCCCCCATAGCACATGTAAAAGCCTCATTTTTCTCTCTTTTACAGTTCAGAAATTTAAAACTTTTAGACTGAAAGTGTTTTACATCATGAGAACTGAAGCTGCTTTACTGCTTTTCCCTCCTGATATTCTCATCACTACATTCACTCCTTTGCCAGGTAAAATATGGCTGCTAATGTTCTCCTCCTGCTCTGTCAGTGCTGTTCTTTCTTGGAAGTCCCATATTTACTGAGAGTTAGGACTTTTGTTACCTCATTTTTCTACAGTCATTTATAGCATTTTTAAGGGAAAAAAGTGCCATAGGTTAAAGTCATAACTTCACTATTTCTTGAGCAATTTGTAAACATTTACTTAAATCCTTTGTGCAATCCTTTGTGATTATTTATGTAAAGTGTATGGTTATGATTAATGAAAAACACAGTCAAAAAGAGGCTCAGAGCAGAAAGTGGTGACACAAAAGTCATTCTATTTTTTTTAATGACCACAGCACAATCCCATTAAATCATTATTGCAAAATATTGCTGTGTACTTTTCAGCTGAGAAGTAATGTAAATGGTGCAGAGAGAAAGGAATAGCTGAAGTAAATGCTTTATTTGTTCTTAGGGAAAGGCACAGAGGAATAAATTTTCCACTGTGCAAACTTCGCCTTTCAGAAGAAATTTTGTGCGGAGATATTCTTTTCCTTTTCAGATCCCCTCTTAGAACAAATCTTACTGTTAAATGTTAAAAATATTATAATAGAGAAAAGTCCTCATGTTGACAGCTTTCTCAAATCAGACTGGCTGAGCGTACCTCACCTATCTTGCTGGCCAGGATACCCTGAAATATGTGCTAATGCTCAATGGAAAATTATTAGTAGTAGCATTTATAGTGGGAGGTGGTGGAAGGGTAGGACATGGGAAATGCAATAAATTAATTTTCAGACAGATTTAAAAAATATTTTTAGGGAAAGACAAAAAGATGGATGGGAATAAAATATCCAGCATGACTGAGTAAGGATTAGCATTGTCCAGCAACATTTCCTTTGGGAATATAGAGATATAGGAAGTGTAGTGGTGTGTGGAAAGCGATTTGTGGTAAAGGATAAAAATAGCATAAATGCGAGGAAAAAAAAAAAGTGTAAGAATCTAATTGTACTTTATAAAGGGTTTTTTTCTCTAACTGAATAGAGTCAGCAATTAATAATGCAGAGACCTACTCAGAGATTCAACCCATAGATGTGATTTACTCTAGATGTGCCTGGACAGCAATGTCTAAAAGGCTAAGCCAAAGTTTCAGACCTGGGTTGTTTTATTGAAGCCAAAAAGCTCTGTGTGCTTAAGTAATCCTTAACAGGAAGTGGAGGGAGTGGGCATATGCTAGGATTTTATCTTGATGTGGGATTCAGGGTGCAGCCTGAATCATCTTGAGAAGTAAGAATTATTGCAGTTTCTGTCAAACTGACTCATGTTTTTGAGCCTATTTACTGATCATCACTTCAGGTCTTTTGAAGGAATTAATACCACTCAAGTGGGTGGGGGGAAGAAAAAAGAAAAGCGTCTGTTCCTGCCTATGTCATGATGCATGTAACAGTGGATATAATGTTGTAACCCTGTTGAGTAGTACAACTCTGTTGAATAGAAATAATCTTTACCAAGAGTAGGGCTTGGTTGTGCCACGGGGCCCGATTACGGGCTGCCTGCCAAGGTAAGGGACAGTCCTCCCGCCGGCGAAGGGGAAAGGACATCATCAGACCATGAAGTTTGTTTCAGTGCTTAGCTTTTTCAGTCAAAACACCTATTGGAATAAATGGGAATTTTTGGGAATCTCTGCAACGGTGCTCGATAAGCGGTTGGGTCATCATTTTCTGACACATTTTTACGTATCAGGTACCTTGGTGCTTGTTCAGCAGCCCTATCTCAGTTAGATTAGTAATGAGGACATGATCTTGGAAAAACTAAACGCATCTGGGCCTGCCTCAGTCTTTAGAAGTGCAGTGCTCTGAGATAAAGGCACCATTAAACAGTGAGAGTGCTGAAAGCATTCAAACAGTATTAAAGTTAATATGCTGCCTTTCTTTTGGCAAACCACTTGGATAGGATTACAGGGAGAGGCTGACTTTGGTTTAATTGAGACACAGCAGAAGGCAGGGTTCCTCCAATGTTACTTTAATTACAGCAGAAGGAAAAATAGCAATAGCACAAAGCACTTGAGCAGTAATTTCAGCAGGTGCACCAGCAGTAATAAGAAACCTCATTCTTGGTTATCATTGTCAACAGGGACGTAAATATTTCCTTCAGCCCTTTGCAGGCTGAATCACCAGATTATCACAAATCAGTCCCTAAGTGCTATTTGGATAGTGTGAATTTTGGTGAGCAGCAAATTTCTGATGTATTCTCCTTTCGTTCATTTAAAAATCGTTCTTTTCAGTGGATAATATTACAAATGAACTTTGTAGGTTCTCCTGGTGCCACGACAGCCAAATTAACAGCGGGGGAGCAATATCTCCCAGGAGTGCCCGGGGCGGTGAGGTGACTTCAAACACTGAGTGTCATCACGAAAGCTGCAGTGCGTGCTATCCCATGCAGTAGTGAAAAGGTAGCAAAAAACTTGAGAAAAATCCAAGGTCAGAAATGATTGTAAAGAATTTTCATTGTAAATGATTGTAAGGAATCTGAATGAGGATCTTCATTTAAAATGGATAATAATCGAAGCTGCGTGATAGATATGCAGTAGGACAGTAATGATTTTTATTTGTTTGCAAGTTATTTTGTTATCCTTTTTCTTTAAAATGCTAAAGCTCATACCCCTGATGAAAGGGACTCAGAATTGCCACCAGATCTGAGCCCTGAATGAATGAGGGCATAGTCTGCATAGGCTTTAACGAAGTACAATGGCGATACAGGCTCAAAGTAGGCAATACAGCTCTTCTGATTCTGCTAACAGTTTAAGTTAAAATTTTAAAACATTGAAGTATTTTTTTTTTTTCATATTCTAGTAGTTAAAAGAAAGATGATATTTTCAGGAGGAAAGGAAAAGCTTTGCTATACTCCAAAGTATCCTAGTAAAACAAACAGGGTGAAAATACCACATCAGTCATAATTTTGCTTCTGCATAACAAACCCTATGTCGGAGCGGCCTGAAAGACATTTGAAGAAACATGTAAACAGGTTCATAGCTTGATTTTTTTTTAAAGGGTTTTAATAGTGGGGAGAATAACCCAGGCACAATAAAAATATTGTGTAAAAATATTTTAAATTATTTAAAAATTATTTATGATGCCTGTCCAAAAAGCAGTGATTTATTTGTTCAGTGGTGCTTGTAGTCTATAAGCATATATTATATACAGGGGCTGAAATGTGCAGTCCATTTTACAAGAGCTCACTAACAAAGATAACCCTGAGGTAGAACATCTGTTATTTCTCTTGAAACCAAAAAGATAAAAGATTTTTGCTGAGCCATGATGACTGAAATTACTAAATGACTTTACTATTCATATATTTAAGTAGACTGAAAAGTGACCTTTAGATGTTGAGAAAGGCCTCAGATGAACACCCTTCAGTAATATAGCTGGTTTCAAATAGGATTTGATATTTTTGTGTCCCTGGTGTGTTAAAATTCAAGAGTTTTTAAGATGTCTTCTACAAATTCATTTCATTTTATCTCTCTAAAGTAGTTTAATCCTTTATTTAGTTGGAACACTTTCTTTTTTTTTTTTAAAAAAAAA
>VZSV01000017.1:7321476-7337555 GCA_013398735.1 Nothocercus julius
TATAAGGTCAGAGCAAACAGAACACAGTGATTGCTTAGTCTGTCTCTTTTCATACTGATTTTAAAGACAGATTATTTAACATACCAGTTCAACCTTATTAGGTCTATTAAAACTTTACATAAAATCATATGTGCAACAACTTAATGTATTAAATTAACAAGGGATTAAATCTGGTTGAAATGGCTAGGGATACATTTGCTTTATATTCTAAAATGAGTTTTCATGAAAATCCTACTTGGGAATGAGAAGTTAAGTTAATGGCTCTTTTAAATACTCTAGTGAACTAGTTTTAAAAGCTAATGCTTACATTGCAATCACCTCAGCAAAGCACACCTTGCATTTTCATGCAATACTCTCCTGTGTCATGTTGCATAAGCCACTGGACTTGACTTCTTTTTTCCCCACTCCCCTGCCTCCCCCCCCCCCAAAAAAAAAAAAAAAAAAAAATTTGTATGACTTTGGTGCACAAATTCGGCAACTGTAAAAGCAAATATTTCCCAATGGCACAAGAATTTGGGGCATAAATGGCTTTGTTTTATAGTGTATATTAACATGAGGTAATGCATTGAGAAGATTTGCAGCAATGGAGTGGAATTGTGTGCAGGCAAAGACTTAGAGGCTAATTTCAGGTGAGTAGTTACAAGTTCAGGTATTTCTACTAGCTAACTACTTACAGACCTTCTGTTCTGCCAAAAATGAATAGATATTGAGCTTTTATGTGCAATTTGAGCTACCGTCCTTGAAAATAATCCACAAAACTCTTCACCAAAATTAGACAATTCTGAAGCAAATGGGGAATAAGAAAGGGTTACCTAACCTTTCTAATCCTTATTTTCTAAAATGGGATTTTTTCAGGAATGTGAGTATTACAGAGAATTAAAACTTTCTTTTGTCATTCTATATTTTTTTCCTGCCAAACACACACCTTCTGGAAACAATCTGCACGTTTCTCCCAGATGATTTCCTAACTTCTCTTGATACTCTGAGACCTTTTCATCACCTCCATCCCCTCTCAGCCATTTCTTCTGTTTCTGCATAACAGCAAGGGATCCCACAGTGGGAGTATTTTTTCCTCCTGTTGAACAGTGATAGATAAGATTCTCTAGTGTCACGTGGAGAGAGCATGGTGCGGTACTGAGGTCATCATGGGAGAGGTGAATCACAATACCTTTGTCAAACAAACACCCGCATGTTGTGCAAAAGACAAGGGCCTTCATATCATCTAAAAACAAATTCCAGAGTGATATTTAAGGAAGTTGTAAGCAACTATGCTCAGGATAAAATTCAAGGGTATAATTACCAGGTGACTGGTTTGGATCTTGCTGATTTCTGTGCCTTTCTGCATACCCTGGGAGAGGAGGTATTTAACACGGGATCTAGATTCCACTTTAGTTATGGGTCAGATGCAGCCTCAACTGTCTGTCTACATAGTGCAGCTCAGACCTGATGACTCTGCATGCACTGACCACAGCAGTGAGTAAAGACTGGACTGTGTTGGGCCCATTTATATCCCAGACTCCATATATGGGGTGATGGTTGCACATGCAGAGAGGGAGACTTTACTCTTCAGAAGAGTAGTTAACACATCCTAAAAAAAAGTGCACCAAATTAACTCAATTTCTCGAGTCTGTCAATATCTGTTCTCTTTCCTGTTAGGAGCTGAATGAAGAATTTTGAAACAGTCATATCCCTTTAAAATAAATCCCCATTGACAAAGCTCTGATGATGAAAAAGACAATGCTGTCCAGAATATGTAACCCAATTCTCACCAATTCCATGCTCTAAAGGGGAATTATGTCCTTCTGCCTCCAATCAGATCTGTAAAATCAGACAGTGCAATTAGAGCTACAGACTACATTCAGGGGTTCGTTGAAGGCAAGATATAGCTTGGACAATATAGTGGATTTTAATCTGAAAGGTCTATGAGCTCCTCCCCAAAGGGTCTGAGAAATGGAACTAAGAGAAGCACTGTGCAAGTAGGTTTAAATTTGCTGTGAATCTCCATTGAGATTTGATTTGAAAAAAAAAAAAAAAAAAAAAAAAAAAAAAAAAACTCATTAGGTTATTAAACATAAGGGGGGACAGAAGGATGATTAAAGTATTTGTATGAAGGCTTTATTTGGAAATCCTGACCTTTTATTGAAAACATCAAAGTGTACAGGCTAGGAAAATGATCACTGTGTTTTTACAGGCATCAGAAGAACTAACAGTCCAATCTGTGAATGTGAAACGGGGAATTTTTAGAGTGAGCCAAAGGCCTGCCTGAAGACATAGAAATGCAGGGGAAGGCTGCCAACTGTCTGACTACCTTCATCAGCCCATCTACAAATAACCTGGATACTGCTGAGATTTAATGGCATTGTAATTGCTGCATAGTTAATTCCTTTAAGCTTTTATTGTTTTAAATCTAAACAAATTTCTTTAGCTGTTGGGAGGAAAATGCAGTATTTTTTGAAGTGTGTGCATTTTTTAGGGAAAGTCTATGCACCTACTAGCCTCCAGGTGGGTTGCTTTCATGCTGCAGTTTATTATCAAAAGCCAAAGTCTGTTCTAGCTGGCAGCAGCAGTGGCCTGGGGGTGCCCCTTCAGCCTACGGAACAGAGCTGCCCGACACGACAGGACACACACTGGCATTAGCAGCTCCCTCTCCTGCCTGCATGTGAGAATTACTTACTAATCCTGGAGGAAGAAAGAGCACTACGTTTGCAAAACCAGAGAATGATGTTTTAAACACACTATTTCTGATGCTTAGTTCCGGCTGAGGAGTTGGAGGTGAGTTGAGAGTTGCTACAAGCTGCCCAGTTAACTGTGTCCCACATGAGTAGCATCGCACAGCCACAGCGCCCTGTCTGCCTCTCTACAGCCAGTCTTCCTACCACACAGCGTTTTAACGAGCGGAGGTGGGGAAGAAAGCTCCAGCTTTAAGCTGGGCAGTACGACCCCTCTTAAGAAAGGAGGGGCAGGGAGGGTTTCTGAGCCTTGAGAATGGGTCTTTGGTCAGATGGTCAAATGTGGGAAGTCATAAATGTTAAACCCAGTTTTGACACAACAAAACAACAGCATCTAACCCAGCTAGTGAACATTATTCAATGGAGTAAATATTTTTGCCCCTCTTTCACCGCTGTATAGCAGCTTCATCTCTACTAAAAGGCTCTTCCTCTCTAAATTTCCTTGTTTCAATGACATACAACCCAACCCTTTGTTCAGGTACCTTTGAACCTCTGGTTTCTACTTTTAGCCTTAGATACCAAAGTTTCTAATTGAATTGGTGAGATAATTTTCTTTCCCTATTATGGTCTTCCATTAACCTTCTTCATTTCTCTGAGATTTATTACCTATTCTTAGCTTGCCAGTGGTTGGAATATATTTGCCATTTGATCTTGAAAGGTCTGGGTATAGTAAGAGAGGTATGGATTTCAATGACATTAATTCTTGAATGACTTAGCTAACCTTTTACATTCATTTTTTATTTTCTTGATCTCTTATGAGTTGGAGATGAACTATGCATATCTGCTTAATCAAAGCTAAGCCTAATCAATCAAAATTTTCTCTTGTCTACAGTGTATCTATCTAGTAAAAAATAAAAGAAAAAAATCTCTTCATGTTATGTTTCTTTCCCTGTGATGGAGAAAGTATGTATTTGAGGGACTAGCATTTAAAAAAATGCAGTGTTGTTGTAGAAACAGTAACTCATAGTATGCATTTAAAGTGGAATAAGATGTTAATAAAAATATTGTACTAAAAATACTTTAAAGCTTTTATAAAAATACTCTCCTGTTTGGATGAAATTTTCCAGAATTATCTTTCACCCCATGAACATATTTATTACACCTGAGAAAGCCAATACACTTAATTTCTGATTTATGTAAATGTTGGTTATTTTACCCTTTCAAGACATTCAGAATGCCTTTGTTCAGAAAATATATAACTGTGATGTCCCTGGATACATGTTGAGTATTAAGGGCTTATGAAACACAGCAGTGAGCTCTACTCTGTTCCTGGTGTCTTTTGGAAGAAGGTAGAGATTGTCTCAACCAGTTAACGTATGTTTAAAGAACAAGTTATTCAAGATTAAGAAACTCTAACATAGTGTTTATCTTAATGAAAATAGTGAACAAATTCTGAAATTATACCTTTTCCCTAACCATAACCAGCTGACAGAATGAGGCTGCTTAAATAAGGGCAGACGTCAAGTGTGTGTTCGAGGCAGAGTACATATAAATTATTTGTTCTACCAAAATACAATTGTCTGCTGTTGCCAAGATTTGAACTGGATGGGGGTGTTATTTAAATATTTGTGTAAATAATTCTGGGAAAGCTGTTGGAAAAGACTGACCAAAAATGTCTGTAGGAACTTATGATAAGGTGTGCTCTTCAGTTTTGTTTCAATTCATATAATGCTAACGTTATAATTAATTAGCATTTGTTTTTCCTCTACCACCATGTAATAGAGCTGGAACTTTCCAGAGTTCACTAAAGGAGGCAAAACGCTTCATTCTTGCCTAAAGCTTTCCCAGTCACAGCTCTCTCTCAGTAGAGCGTGCTGATGAAGCAGGGCTTACACATTCCCTCGTTTTTTCAAATTCATGCTAATTAAACAAGTATAAACGAAGTTACTGTTTGGTTAAAAGATAACTAAATGTACAGACTATTGTAATCCAGCATTACCACTGATCAATCAGTAGCTTCTATTAAAGCAAAATAATTACGTTAATACAGTGTCATGAATATCAGTGTTTTTCAGTGCTGATATGAGCCCTTCAAATCACAGCATTTGTAATACCTGGTCTCTTCTAGCAAATGGTGCTGGAAGAGCTATTTAAGATATTTTTCACAATGCTGAGTTAATTCCCACACACCTTTATGAGAAGATAGCAAAGACAGATTATTGCAAGTTTATCAGCCTCACTTTTTAAACTAACCGGGTCTTCAACCTGTCACCCTTCAAAGCATGCTATTCAGCTTGGAAATGATCTTCTTTTTTTCAGTTGAAAATTCCTATGAAACTTCATATTTGGGGACTAAAAGTGACTTTTCGGACCCCAGTGCTCTTCTGCTGCAGACATCCAAATACAGTAATTTCGTTCACATGTTTATCAGACTCCTATTTAGAAGCAGTTTGGTAAGCCTTTTTAACTCACCTTGGTCCTTAGAGATGAAGGCTGCTCTAGAGGACAGCTGCACTAATCATTCAGAATCCTTACTGAATTTCCAGCCTTATTTATCTAGAACCTGGTACATGCATAGATGTTCCTATGCCAACATTATCATTTAGTTTCAATAGCTCTAAAATACCTCCTCCTCTTTAATAGTTCTAAAGTAGCTCTTCTCCATTTCCTTGTTTACCTCTCTCCAGTTTGTTTTTCTAGGTTAAACAATATAGCTACTTTTCAGTTTTACTTGATAGAAAATCTGTTCGTTCCTTGGATTGCCCTAAGATTCCTCTCTAGAAATTCTTGCATTTTGTCGAGAGGATTGAAAAGCCTCATGGTCATGTTCACCTCATTTCCAAGGCTTTGATAGGTCCCAAGCTGCTTTTCATTATTGATGATACAGTGCTTCTCTGAGGCAAGAGATGAAACTAGTTGCATCATGTAACATGGAATCCAGGCTATTGCGAAAAATTAGGTGTGAGTTTTCTGAATGAAAAAAAATATTAGGCTGCACTAGCATTTCAGAATTGAGATTTGGGGCTTGTTTATGTTTTGGAGTTGTGTTCATAAATTACAAATAAATATAAATTATGTTGTGCAACATAATTTAACACTTCTCAAGTTTTGTGCAAGCAGTGCTGACCAGGAAATGATTTTCATATTGCACTGGGACAAAAACAAGCCTTTTGAAGTTTAAACAAATTATGAGAAACACATTACAAAATAGCCAACACCCAGGGAAGGGAGAGCTCTGGTTCAAACTGCTGCTTTACCCACTTCCTTACCCACTGCTGTGTTCTTCTCAGTCTCCTGTTGCAGCTGCTCTACTTTGCTAAAAACCTTCTAATTTCAAGACTAAATGTTTTCAGGAGCTGTGGATACCCACTCCTTCCCTTTTCTTCTTATTTTTGTTTAGAGCCACCTCATCGTAGCTTCCTTTCTCTCTTCTCCCCTTCTTCATCATCCTTTGTTATAGTAGGCACAACAAGGCTCTCCTTTTTCTTCTGCAGTAGAGGCAGAGCCTCCATTTCAGAGTCCCTTCCGGACAGACATTCCTCCTTCTCACACATTCAGTTTAAGAACTGATCCTTATTATTCCTGACAGGGTGACACAAACATCTTATATAAAGATAATAAAGCTCACTTTCTCCAGCAAAATCTCCCTCATACCTCTTAGGATCTCAAATGCTTTTCATTGTCACTTTGCATCAGCGAGTCAGTATGGCTGGTCTTCTCTCTTTCTGATTAGCGAATCCTGAATTTAGCAACATTTTAAGAGGAACTATTTGACATATGTTGGGGACACTGCAGATACAAGAATCTGCCACCATGGAGCAGGCCCTAGGCTCCTCACCTAAAGCAGGAGGCAGCATACCTGCCTTGCACATGTGCTCCTTTGACTGTCTCTCTGTAATCATGGCCCTGTTCATACTGCAGTGGTAGTGGTCAGTATTTCTTGAGCAGACTTTGTGTAGCTTAACGGATCTTATCCTTTCATGAATACACTGAAAGGTCTTTTCTTTCTATTTGCTATCATTTTGTATACACAGGTTTATCTTATTCCATATTCCTCTTGCCTTTGATATTCTTGCCTTCTGAGAAGACTGGTCATTCACAAGGTCCTAACTACTCAAGGCCATAAACGCTGTATTTTAAACTATTACCCTTGAAGTCTTTGAACCAATTCCAACTCAACATTAATTTTCCTGGGTTACTTGCCTTGAGTTAATTAGTTCTCTGTACTGTCTGCCCACATCTTTGATTTGTTTTATAGCTTTCCTTACTTGTGCAGAAAAAGATTTCTTCTTTTTGCATGTGAGTGAAGTGAAATAATGGTCTTCATTATTTTGCAAGATTATTAATTCAGGAAGTTGAAAATCATATTGTCATTCTCTATGGAGAAACCTATTATTATATCACCATTTAGTACTGATTAAATATACATTGTCCTTGTATAAATATATTATGCTAATAGTGCTTCCATGATCTTATAATACTTCATGATCATTCCAAAACTAATACATATAGAAAATGCCTTTTTTTTTTTTTAATTGAAAATGTACTAATTTTCTTCTATGTAGACCATCAGGTAAAGGAGTGGAGCACAGGCCAGACTTTGGATTCCCGCTATGAGCATCATATAATTTTTACAGATTTGTCTCTTGAGACAGCCAGGATGGTACACAAACTTGAATTATTTTAACTAAGCAGCATGAGTACTGTCAGAACTAAAACTTGAATTATTTTAACTAAGCAGCAGGAGTACTGTCAGAATGAAAACTACAGTTATCTGAAGTTGCCTGCTTCCATACATTCACTCTGTTATCTTACAAGTGCCTATTTTACTACGCAATTTTTACAGTTAATAGGATCTGAGCTAGAATAAAGCTTCCTTACATTTCTCTGTATAAATAATAGCAGCAGTATAGTGATACTCTCACTCAAACATAGCTTCATTCCAATACAGGACAGGTACATGGGTGGAATAATATGATAGTCTCTGTCATTCTTCTGTGAAAGCTATACAAAGGACTTACCCCTAAATCAATCTCTCAGTTGGGAAGTCATGGAAAGAAATTTGGATGGATGGAAGTCAAGAGAATTGATTTTGATGTGATTGAGATTTTAAAACTTAAACTTCATTTGCAGGATAGCAATGCATTAGGACTCTGAGAGATATAGTAATACCATGCAACGGGATGCATGCGATTAGTATGTAGAAAATAGTCTGTGCATTAATATGGGAGTTGGAATAGAAAACAAAATAATCTCATGAAAATTAAAAGCTAACAGAGACTGTTTAATGTGGGAATAATATCCAGGATCAACTTATATTTACTCTGCCATTTTCAATGAAAGACTTTTTTTTTGATTTATTTGAGGAGCATTACATGGCTTTACATGCATGGTCCACTTTTTGATATGTATGTTCTCATCTCGTCTCATGTATTAATGAGGTACAAAATTCTTTAATGCAAGAATATTTTTTCAGTTTCTTTTAAGTGTTGGAATACCAAAGGCCTCTTTTTCCATTTAAAATAATGTACACAGAATGGAGGGGGAAAAAAAAAAAAGAACAATTAACTTAGAAATATTCATTTTTCCAAAGTATTTGTGATGTAGCAGAGAAGCAACTTGGGGCTTGTGTTTTCTTTCTTAAAGTCTTAAGGTAGAACTGCCTGGTAGAGAATGTGGAATGTGAGAAGAAAGTGATCCTAAAGGAGGGCAGCAGTTGGGTAAGAGAGGCATATTTAAAAAAGGAAAATATTTATAGTCTTTTGTGTAGTTCCATCCTTTTTTATTTTATTTTATCTTTTTATGGGCTAAGAAGGAATCCAGAAAATGCTATGTTTATATCTGAATAAAAATATAAAAATAGTCTTGCTGCTGTGCAGAACAAATGAATTTAATATCCCATATTTCCTGAATGTACTGGTGAGGGTCTGGATTAAGCAGCACAAACACAGGGAAGCAAGTTGTTTTCTGCAATGCAAAATAGTCCAGTGAAAGAGTGTGAAAGCTACAAGTGTGCAGAAAATTGTGCATCATGTAAATCTCTACTAGATTTGCAAAGACAGTGCACAAACATGTCTTTATCCATTTTTGCATGTAGGCTGTTGGTGGTTTCTGTCAGACTGACATAATACAGTCTTTAGGCTCAGAGAAATACAGATGTCCTTATGCAAACAGACCAGCTAGCTCTTTAGATTTAAAAAAATAAATAAAATTCCAGCTACATTTTTTTTTATTGAAGAGGAAACAGTGATTTGTAATCTTAACAACCATCTACACATTTCTGTAGAATTCATCTTGCCGAGCAAATACATAATTCCAAAAAACTAAAAAAAAAACCACAAAGAGTCAAGCATATGATATGAGGTTTCTGTTTGCCTGTAATAAACTGGAAGCAAAAGAAAAGAGTGGGAATTCTGTGAATGGTGAAGACTGTGACCAGATTCTGTGCTGGATAGTGAGGTCTCTCAAAGAGACCTCAGAGCACAAAGCCAGGTACTGTAGGGTCAGTTAAAAGGGCACAAGTCCTTTCTTTTCAAATAGTCTTGGGGTCATTGAACAAATTCTTGCCCTGCATACTTGTCCCGTGGAAGAGTTAAATAGCTGCTGTCCAAAGTGCTGCACAGACCTTTCCTGTGACACCCCTGCCACTTTGTAAACAGCAGCGCAGTGTTTTGCTAACATGCTCTGTTGCTGTCTTGTGTCAAGTGGTTGATATGCGGATGCTTGCGAGTACAATATTGTGTTGAATCAACTAATTATCTGCCCTGTGCAACTATTTATACACTTTCACTATGTTAATGAGATATGAGGGCAGATCCATTTTTCCCTTAAAAATCTCTATGCATTTACAGACAGTTTTGACTCAGTGTTGTGGAAACAGATGTTAAAATGTAGCCTGGGTTTCTCCTCCTCAGAGCACATAAGGCTACTGCAGAGCGCTACCTGAAACAGCAAGCATGCTTTGAATTCCCTCAGTGAGTCATCTCGATTTTACTGGTGATTCATTCCTTGAAAGGAAAGGAAGGAAGACCCAGCCTGTTTACACCAAGTGCCATCTATTTATCTATTTATTTATTTATTTCAACCCAGAGCATTTTCAGAGCACTTCACTGCTGCAGCGTGGCTGGACTGATGGCTGACCAAGTCTGACGCCTTTGCTTGGCCCCAGGTTGTGCTTAGCACCTGCCTTTACAGAAGTAAGCAGAGAAGAAATGGGGAACCTTCATCTATGTAAAGGCCAGGTACAGGTGAGCTCTCTTGCACTGAAACTGGAAAGAGTGGGCAAAGGGCTCGTACTGCTGGCTTGGGGGTGTGTGTGCTAGGAGCATTTTGGATTTCTGCATCACTTGATGCAGCACCCTCCTGCAGTACGACTGGCTGCAGCCAGCACCACGGGAGCTGGGGTGGTTTTCGTCTGCTCGGCTAGGGAGCTTTCTGATCTACGTGTCTCCTGGTGCAGCAAGTGGCAATGTAGGAAACTACAGTGTCTGGAGAAGGTATTGTGCTCTAGCAGTTTGTTTATGCAAGTGTCTTTACTGTCATTTAATTTTTCATTCTGCATAATATGTCATCTGCATTGTGAAGAAAAGCAAAGTCCTTCTTTTACATGTACTATAATGGCAATTACTTAAATCAGATTGATTTATAAATAGCTCAATATGCTTGCAAAATGTAAGCAAACTCTCATGAACTACAGCTAGATCCATAAACAATTGTGGTTTATGTTCTATTTCTTTGATAAACATAGGGCATAGCTTAAAATGCCACTTACTTCCTTTTGGATTTTACCGTATGGACTGTATAGACAAAGAAATCCCATTTTCTGGAGTAAATATGGAGTAATGTAGGATTTTGTTGTTGTTGAAGCTAGGCAAGACATTTCATGTTAGAACTGTCTCTGGATTATTTGCTGTTTGTGACAGAGGAACACCTTTGCATGTGTTTTAGCTAGTGTTAGTCACAGGCAGGAGGAAATCCTTTGAAGTTCCAGGAGGCAGAATCATATTTAAAATGCAGATTTTTTTGTCATCCAAGATAAGGTAACCTTGGAACAGCAACAAATGCTTTTCTGAACTAAGAACATTTACTGGCCAGAGTGCTAAATGTATTTTGACCATTCATCTGAGCAGCAATGCAATTAGGGCAAGGATGATTTTTTTTTTTTTTTTTTTTTAAATCAACCCCCGTGAAAGCATCCATTTTTTAATTCAAAAATAAAATGTCTTTTTAGGAGGAATGTGAAAAACAGCTTCTTCTCAAAATCTGTCACTGCCAGAACTACCCATTTCATCAGTTTTCAGCCAGTTTTAACGTCTGGATCATGCTTTTGTGAATAAGCACAAGATGCTATGAAGCAAAAAGACTATACCTTGCAAACCAGTTTGTCTTGAAAAATCATTCCTCATTAATCCCTTTTTTTTTTGTTGTGCTATATTTCATTTATTTTTTTTCTTGCTTTTAGAAAGCAAGAAAAGCATTCCTGCATGCTTCTGACTCTCAAAAAGCAGACTTTAACTAATTAATTAAACAAACATAGACGTATCCCCCTGTGCAGTTGTTCTCCGTCTGCAGACTGTATTATAGGGCTGGGAAAGGGTGTACAGAAGCACATCCTCTCGGAAGTTGTCTGAGGCCTTGAGACCTAGGCAAGTCCACTGTTCACTGACAAATCAGTGTGCACTAAACCACTGAGGAAGGCCAATATTAGCCAGTGATGAGGAGAGATGAGACTTCTGCAAGAGCAGTTCCTGAAGTGCTGATGGTATTTCTAGGTTGCAAAGTCAACATACGGCAATTTTGTGGGCCACAGAGGGTTGCAGACATCTAGTGTCTATCCTTCCTGGAATAGTGTTAGACATAATCTCTGTCTGTAAAATTTCCCTAAAGATCAATTGCATATTAGCAGTAGAAAAGTATTTATGTCTTTAAATTTGAAAACATAGTCAAAGAAAATGAACAGTAAATATTTCTAACTCTCTCATAAACAAGGTCTACTTGCCTCAAGCTGGATGCTTGGGTTATGAAATATCGATAATTTGCAGTCATTTACATGGAAAATATCTTCAGAGTCTAAGGAACACTTAACAGCTGAAAGGTAAACTGTATTAACGAGTAACCCAAGTTACATTTACAAGTAAAATGTAAAGATATTTTTGAAATTATTTTAAGTATGTTTGTGTTTCTGAGTTTTGTCGTCTCTACCCAGAGCAAAGGTCGTGTTTTGCAGTAATACTTTTTAATTTGCAGAAATACTTTTGGTCTGCTGTGATAGGCGAGCTCCTTGTAGCTGTGAAAAGCAAAGAAGAAATCTGTAGCTGAAGACAACTTACTGCTAAATTGGCCGTGCATTCTTTACAAAAGCAGATCTTCCACTCACTCAGACCAAGAATTATGAGTTTGTGTTATCTCTGAGCTTTGCTATCCCGGCTACTGTGTGTTGCATTGCCCTCTGCTGCTTGCCTTTGAGTTTGCTCGCCATAGGGTCTGCTCAGTTTGTCCACACATTTCTGTGTTTGGAGAAGCCTAAAAATCCTAATGTGATTTTTACAGCTTAAATTTAGGGGAAGTGTAACCTGTGGGGGAGAGACACTGATTAATATATAAGCTGGGAGTTTTGGAAAAGCTCATTTCAGTTTCCTGTTTGATAACCTTCTGGGTGAATTTAGGAGAGTAACTAAAGGATGGCAAGGCACCACTGAAATACAGCTGACACTGACTATTTACTGCAGTAGGTGCTCAGTCTGAAGACTGTCCTACAACTCGAGCTTTAAAATGAGTACACTATCTCTTCTCAAACCTGGAGTGTTACAGGTAGAGAAAGCAGACTAAAGATTGTAAGTTGCTCAAGCACTACAATCGTGGGTCACACCTAAGGTCCTAAGAGTTTGCTGGCTTGCTGAATAGGGCTTTTCAAAATAATTTCCCCTTACTGAGGGATCAGTGCCACTATTTTGTAGAAAACTAGTGACCAGCGGGGTTTTGGACACCTGAGTCCAATGGAGTTTAGTTAGCATTTCCTATAAAAATCCCTTCTCCTTAGACAAATCTTACTTCCACAATGTAAACTTGTAGATTCTTTTTCTTGTTTTTTTTTTTTTTTTTCTCCTTTTTGCTGCCTCATCTTAGCATTCATGTGGCTGTATGATGAAGCAGTCCAGGGAAGGGATCCAGCTAAAAACTCATCCCCCCTTCCCAACTTTTATTTTGTCACTATTTACATAAATAAAATGACGTAACAATTGCTTATATTAGATAGCAGTTGTATCTTGGTAGCATACTTCAATCTGTGGATTTTATACATGATTGCTTAACTATTTAATTAAAACAAAAATAAAATTTACAAAGCTACATAAAATAATCTTTCGAATACTGAATACAAGAGGGATTGACAGATTGTCTTTTCAGAGGTGAATACATTTATAAAAAAAAAAAGCATATGCCATACTAAAAAAAAAAACTGCTCTAGTTATATTGCACTGAAGAAAAAAAGGTCTAAAATAGAGGCTCAGTTTTCACATAAATGCATCACTTTACTGAATCCCAGTGATTGTTATTGTTTTTTCTTAGAGCTAAAGAGTGCTGCTGGCCCAGATAGAAGAATACAGAGTATTCTCAAGCAGTACAAAATACATGATGTTGTCCCAACCTGCCAAAAATTGTGTGAAACTAGGATGTTCCAGAACATACCTGAGATCAGCATAGTCTGTTAAGTACTGTTGGCATGACTTGATTATGTCCATGATAAAAATAAATGTTTACTGTCAGCTCCCCAATGGCACAAATCTAAAGTATTGTTTTTATGCATTTTTTTCTGCCTGTAGGGAGTAACTTTGTCATCTAAATGAATCTGAAACTTTTAGGCAAAATGTTAAAGGAAGCATTCACTTCAGTATTTTGCAATCATGAAAACGACTGGTCTGAGCTTAACCTCTCCTGTGCTTGTAAACTGTTGTAAAACTGTAAACTGGAAGAAGTGCTTAGGAAAAGTCACATACCTTTCCTGCTCTTTAATTTGTTCTTGCAACAGAAGTCTTTCTAACTTTACAAAGGTATTGTGAAACATCACTTATCAGCTCATGTAAAACTTTTAGATCCTTGGCAAGAATTGGAAAATTGGTAAATGGAATTGTAAGGTTCTTAAAAAAAAAAAAAAAACCTTTAAAATCTTAAAATATGTATTATTTATTTCAGCAAACACAGCAGAAAATAAATATAACTTTTTCAATAAAATAATTTCTGTGTACTCTGAAAGCAATCATTAATAGCCTTGCCATCTTCTGATGGACAGATCCAACTCCTGTGCAAAATTGTGGCATGACTCCCTCCCTTCCAGAGCACATCAGGGCTCGGGAGAGTCACACAACCCAGGAGCTGTGTTGTATGCTGCACGTGTCTTAGAGCAAACTGAAATTCAGAAATGAATATTAACATTCATCACCACTTAGAAAATAATAACACAGAATGGAAGGGAGAGTTCCCTGATGACCCTGCCCCTGAGGAGGCTCAAGTGCTCTGTTTCTAACCAGAAATAGCTAACATACCCAGTAAGGGTGACACCTGAGCCATCCAAGCACATAACTCAACAATAAACATCCACCAATACCCAAAATTTATCCTCAAAAGTTTTCCAGGTCATCAGCAGTGCGGGTTATAAGCAAGGAGGACTATCATAAAGAACCTTCTTTCTTCTCTCTAGTAATAATTATATTGCTTCTGATTTCTCATTTGGTAAATTTTACCTGCATTCAGCTTCCCTGTGGTTTAGGGTGCCACACAGGGCTTTCCACACTGTCTGAGAATGTGGATATGGAGTTATTCTCAAATTTCTAATACTTCAAGGTATGTGCCTTATCTGAAGTGTTACTTCAATGCAGGCAGCTATGATAAACCTCAAGAATATCACAGGTAAATAACTGTGATTGCAGTCAAAAGCCTAGCATATTTTTCTGGGAAAAGCCTTGCAGCACAGGTTTGTTGGAAATACATACCTACCCACCACGTGGCTTTGGGAGAACGGCAGTATATTACCACAGCAACGAGACGCCACTGTGCCTCCTTTCCTTCAAAAATGTGCTTATGTATTTTTTGATGCAGCTCACATACAGTGATTAGAATCTACTTTATAATCTTTGTTTATAATCCTTAGGTATTATGGTTAATTGAAGTTACTGTTGGGAAGGAATGACACAACCTTCCATGACAAAAAAATTACTCTGATTCTACCATGCTTTAGACTAAGCCACAAACGCTTTATTTTTGATATTTTTTTTCGGCATATTAATATTTGTGAAGCCACCCTATCTTACAAAAGATGGTCAAAACAGTTTTTCTCTACTATGAAGGTTGCTATGGCTTTTAGTACCAGTTGTTAATTCTGCAGAGTCATTTATAGTCCGGTTTTGCCATTCTTATTCCTAATCTGTGGGGACTTTGGGGGCAGATCCCCCAAAGATTTTTGGTGGACTGTGGTGTTTAAGTGATCAGACAGTGAAGATTTGTGGGCAGAGGGCACTTCCAAGGCTGCAAAGGAAAGACGAAGGCCTCATATCTTAGCCATTTCTGGGATCATGTGGCTGCTGAATGACTGTTCTTTGGATTCCAACTGCCGCATTTATGCCCAGTGGGATGACACTGTTGTTTCTTACCGCCGACCATTTTACAGGTCATTTTACAACATGCAAATCCAGCTTGCATCTTCTCTCTTCCAGGCCTTAGAACAGGTTATGAAAAGAAAAGCTCCAAGCTGGAAGTGAGAGATCATTTTGACAGCCCAAGCACTTTTCTTCCTCTTTATTTATTTATTTATTTTTTTTTATGGGGCTGTTAGGCCACTAGGAGAGAAGGAAAATGGGGGACATCCAGTAGTAAGCAGCAGCAAATTAGAAAGCACAAAAGAAAAACAACAGGAAAGCAAGTAAGAAATAATCCCAAATTTTCTAGTTTTGTAGTTAACTGAAAAAAAAAAAAAAGCGCTATTTTTTTTCTCCCCACACCAAGTTTTGGCATCCAACTCATGTTAAACCTGATAATGATTCAGAAGCAAGCCGAACTCTTCACTCAAAAATGCAATAAGCAGGTAGGCCAGTGACATGAGGAGGATAAGTGGAAGGCTTTTTTTCATGCAGTTTAAAAGGACAGAGGGGATAGAGATTGGCTCAGGAAAAAAAAAAAAAAAAAAAAAAAAAACTTAAAAAGGCAGCAATGTTATTGCTGGTGGTATTTAATTATTTCCAAGCTAACAGTGAAAAATGAGGGTAAACTAAATTTAAACCTGTACGTTCAATTCTCAAGCTTGTCATGATCCACTTGCACTGGGAAAACCTAAAATCGATGGCAATGAACCGCAGCAGCAGCCCAGCCGCTGAGAAAGGAGGGCAACAGGATTTAAAAAGCAACGCCATGGAAAGTGTG